>JANHFX010022418.1:0-15467 GCA_027560015.1 Chloroceryle amazona | reverse complement strand
GGTAGAACACTGGAACAGGTTGCCCAGGGAGGTGGTTGGGGCCCCATCCCTGGAGACATTCAGGGTGAGGCTTGACAAGGCTCTGAGCAACCTGCTCTAGTTGAAGGTGTCCCTGCTCTCAGCAGGGGGGGTTGGACTGGATGACCTCTAGGGATCCCTTCCAACTCAGACATTTCTATGATTCTATAATATCAAGTGGTGTATTACAGCGCTGGGGGTGTAACTCTCTCACTATCACACTACAGATACATGAAAACAGACACCAGTAAACTGCAAAGGCTATTTTAAAGCATATGTAGTACTTGTTTACATGTATCACAAACATGTTCGTGCAATATCTCATTTATATTAATTTTTTACCTCAAGTTATGTGACAATTTTAACCACTACTACCATTTCTTCTCCACAGGTGGAGAAGTGGAGGCACCAATACCTTAAAACCTACATTGTAATTCTTGCTTGACTTGCAGAACAGTAGCCCACCTCTTGAAGACTTTTCCTAACAGCATCAAATGTGATCAGTGTTAGTGCATTTTGACACTGGAGTGATGTCTGCTGTAGAAGGTGATTACTGATTGTTTTAGGTCCCTCCTGTATTTGGCTATTTGAACTTAGCCCCCTCAGCCATTACATCTATTTACATCACCTATTTCTGTTTACAAGTTTTGACAAGATATCAGGATGTTGCAAGGGGGTTTCAATATGGATAAACAACTCCTATTGTTTCCAGTCAGTCAGTGGTCAGGCCTGAAGGAGAACACAGATTATTTGATCCCATGATCTGGTGTTGGATTTTCTTTTTTTTGGCCCCTCTGCTGCTACATTTAGAGTTTGATTCTGCGCCACTAAGGTCAGCAAAAATGTTACTGACGTTGGTGGGAGCAAAATATCAGTCTGTTAAGTGAGCCGTGACAGAGCAATGCCATAGTTCTACCAAGAGAACAACCCAGGATGACCTGCTGCTTTTCTGTAGCAGCTTTAATTTTGACATCAGCTTGTCCTGAAACTGATCTGTGTAGCTCAGTCAAGAGCAATTATGTGCTCACCCTGTGAAGGCTTTGGTGCCCTCCAGCGTGGTATGGCATGCTATGCTAAGTCCTTAGGCATCAGTAGCAGCGGACCATGGCGATGTGGAGCACTGGGGAAGTGATGGTTGAGAGCTTGTTTGCCTGAGTGAGAAGCCTTGCTGGTGTTGCACTTGAAAATGAGATTAGTGAAAAGAGTCTGTGATGCTCACAGTTTTGGAAGAGAGACAGTGTTGGGATGGACCTGCTCCAGCATTTGCATGCATAGAGTAGTTCTGCTTCCCGCTTTTGCTGTGCTTCTTCTCATCTTATGGGTTTACTCCTTTGGGTGCTTTTCTGGGGCTGGGGTGGCATGACTGTCTCGGGTTTCTGCGTATTGCTCTGTTTCTGACAGACAGAATTCCTGCTGATACAAATCTCAATCTTTTACTTTACTCCGAACGTTTTGGTTGGTTCCTGTGAAGCCAACACCCTGATGTTGCTTTGGTTCATCAATTATTTCCTATCTCTTAAATGTTGCTGAACTGACGAATGCCCTTTTATTGTTCCTCACTAGCTGTCAAGAAGAAGCGAAACTATGCTAGTGTGCATGAGGCAGTGAAGGCTGGTGATGTAGAGCAGCTTGCGTCCATGATAAAAAGTGGAGCTCGTATTAACGAGGTGGATTTAGTCCACAAATTCACACCATTGCACTGTGCTGCACACTCTGGAAGTCTGGAGGTAAAACATTTTCTTAGTGTTTAGACACAGCAATGTTTTTGGCAATTAAAAGTTTTCCTTCAGTGGGAAAGGCTGAACGCAAAATTGCTAGCTTTGATCAAGCTAAATCAATAAATTCTGCCTTTTTTTTTTTTCTCATTAAATATATCCACCAAGAGCAGAAGTACAGGATTTTAGATTTTCATTTTGCCTTTCTGAATCCCCAGGCAGTTTATATAGTTGATGTCGTCCGATTTTACAGAATCAGTTACTCTGAGCAAAGTGTGCCCCGTGGTCTCCCTTTGAGACTCATGACCTTATTTTTCTCAATTTTCCCCCCTTCTTTACACCTAGAAAATCATGTAGGGTGTGTAAAATGTTCTGATTGAAACAGCTGAGAAGTGACATGAAAATATGCTCATTCTGTATAGCAGTGTCCTGTCCCATGCCTCATTGTCTATAGAACTAGTCCTAGTATGTTTTATTTTAATAAATGAGAATGTTGAATATTAATGGAGAAGTCAGCAGGTGCTTGCATGAGTGTTTTGAACTTCCAGAAGGACTGAACTGCTGTATTCAGCACAACATTCACCTTCTTCTTCCAGCCTCCTCCTACAATCTTTATAGCAATCTAACCTTGAAGCAACAAGGCCATGAATAACCCCATAAAAATTCATGTCCCAAAGGAAAGAATGTAACATTCTCACTAAACTCAAGAAATAATAAGTGCAGTGCTGTTTCTGGAATGTGCGGAAACTGTCAAGAAAATGCTGATCATCACGTTGTCAGCCATAAAACCAGATTGCTTACCCACCTTCTTCTGCTTTTATAATTTTTGCCATTTTTCATTTGACTCTCCTACTTTGCAATCAGTGTACTAGACTTTATTGAATTATCTGTCATCTGTTTGTCATTCAGCAACTTGATGGAAACAGTGGAGGAACCAGGGCTGTAGGCTGGCTTAAAAGAAGGTCATAAATCATCATAATTTATAATAAAAGGTTTTAACTGGTACTCTGGCTGGTTTCGGGTGGTCCGTAAAGCTTTCCATTGCAAGCAATAATATTTGCTGGAAAAATGTGAGCAAAACAGAACTAGGCAATGGAAGGATGAGAAGAGAGATGGGACAACATACACCTAAGGAGCCTCATAAATTAAATGAGGCTTTAAATTTGGTTCATGGTATTTTTTCCTGCCAGTACTTTTAGCTGGAATTCAAGTGAGCACGTTTGCATTGCTTTTTCCAGTGCTTTTACCTTGTGCCATGTGAATACTCTTACAGATTAAGTTTCAAATTTGGAAGAGTAAAAATAAGAAGGTATACTGTAAACTCAATGCTAGGGTCTGAATTAGTAGGTTATTTGCACTTTTTGTACCCTTGGGTGAAACCTGGAAGGTAAAACTTAACTGTAACTTCCTAGTGCACAAGTTGTCTGGCTGAGGGATACTCTGGGGTGTTATACTTCCATAATGAAGTATTCTGATCCTGGTTTGAATTGTGACATCAACTGATAAATTACAGTTAAAATGTGTCTCAGATGCAGGAAAGAGTAGTTACATAAAAACGTTTGGTTTTGGTTGGGCAGTGCCTTCACTGGTTGCTCTGGCATGGAGCTGATGTAACACACGTAACTGTGGGAGGCTGGACGGCAGCTCACCTTGCGGCTATCCGAGGTCAGGATGCTTGCATGCAGGTATGGATAAATATTAGCTCTCAATCAAAAGTAAGTAGGACGGACTTTCGGTTTGGACAGGTTCGTTAGGAGGATAAGCTGTGAGAGCTCCTGATTATAAGTATCTCGATGTCTCTGCATCTGGAATCAGGTTACTCTTGTTAAAAACAGTGCACTCATTTGAGCTTTCTGTGCAAATAGATTTGCTTTGTGTAGTGTCAGGGCCTTGAGGTCAGCCCGGACTTATCCTGCTGGACATCTTGAGTCCTTCTGCGAGGCAGCGTTTGCTTTTTCAGCTTGTGAACTGAACTTCTGCTTCACATTTCTTGCAGGCTCTGTTGATAAATGGGGCAAATGCAGGAGCACAAGATGATGGTGGGCGCACGCCGTCACACTTGGCTGCAGCCCATGGGCAGTCTTACACCTTGCAAACCATACTGCGAAGTGGAGTGGTAAGAGACCTTTACCTGCAGTTATCAAATCAGACAAAACTCTCCCTAGCTTCAACTGTGGTTTAGGACTGTAGATTAATTAGTGTTGGTGAATTTATTTTTAGGATAAATTTCACTTTTTTTTTTTTTTTTAATTGTAAGATACATTAGGGAGACACAATTCTAAAATCTAGAGAGAGTAAATAATGTGAGTGAACCACATTCCACCAAGGATGTCATTAAAGGAAGGTCAGGTACTGTGATCGTTGTGATTTTTTTTAGCAATTGTACAAATCTATAATAAAGAAGACAAATTATAAAAAAATAATACAGAGGCATATTTAAGGAATAATGACTAATGCAGTGATAGAAGTATGTCTAAAAATACAACTTTTTGTGTGTGTATTATTTAAATAAAAATCAAGAACCTGTCAAAAGTACCTTTCTTGGAACTGCATAGATGGTATTAACTTTGAAAAACGTTATTTAATTTGCTTTAAAGAATTTAACATAATGAACAGCTGATTCCTATTTATAAAATTTGTTTTGCATCTAAGACTCATAAATGAATGAATTAACCTGCTGCTTTCATTTTAGAATGTAAATGTTTCAGACAGGAATGACTGGAAGCCTGTTCATTATGCTGCTTTTCATGGTCGCTTGGGGTGTTTGCAGCTTCTTGTTAGATGGGGAGCATGTGTAGATGATGTGGATAACAGTGGAAACCTTCCAGGTACATCAGGGTAAATCATACAGTTTCTAACCTTTGGTTTACAGTCGTGTTCTATGATAGTTGTAGCAAATTACAAGCGATGCACACCAGCATTTGATATTTTGATTCCAGACACTCGAGTTACTCCATTTTTATAATGATGGGGGGATTGATAAAGTCTGAAGTATTTATCTGTTGGTGACAGTATCCTATTGACCTGCTGCTGCTGCTGGCAGGAATCAGGCTGCTGGAGTAGGGAGCAGTCTGAGCCTGGCTGAGAGCACTGTGTAGGTGAGCAGCAGCTCCTATGCATGTGGTGGATGGAGTGCATGTGCCAAAGGCAGTCACAGGAGGAGAAGGGCAGGTGGAGCCAGAGGCAGTTTCAGCTGCTGTAGGCTCTCTTTTGAATTTGTGCCAGGTTTTAATGGCAGTGCCTGTGTGATCAGATTCTGGCCCGTGCACATGCAGGTTTTTGTGTCACTCTGTTTCTTAACTGATTTGGCAACCCCCTTGTTCTCATTTACCTGTGATTTCTTCATCTTGATTTCTGGAATATCGGTGTTTCTATATTATCTGTAATCTATATTCTCTTCATAACCATGAGCATGGCCTTTCCTCGGCCTATGAAACAGCAAAATGAACTGAAGTCAGCTCATACTTCAGTTACAAGATTAGCTGGACAGTGCTGTATTTTCTCCTGAGAGAATACAGAAAGAAATTTACTGAGGTTGCAGTGTTGTACACACAAAGCTTAAAAATTGGCTGCACCTTTTACATGTGTGTGTTTTTAATTACCTATGAGAGGTTTTAATTACCTATGGCATGCTGATTTTTTGGAAGAGCTGTGGCTCATTCAATGTACAGAATGGACTGTGGTTATTAATTCAACATTTTGTTTTCTCTCTGTATTTGGCTTTGGGCCGTATCCATGCTTCTTTTATTGATTACTGGTTAAACCTGTTCTTAATGTGATGTTAAATTAATTGTAGTGCAACAGCTGAATTTTTCATAGGCACTGGTCTTTCACTTGTGACTACTTTGAGAAGAGCAGATAGTGTTACCCTGATTTTATAAAAGGCGAGATAAAATGTAGAGAAGATACCAACACCAGTGATTACAAAGATAATGAGATTCTTGCCTGGAGACAAACTAATCCTTTTGCCCATAGAACATCAAGCCAGCTTTTAAAGAGCATTTTCATGGAGTGATAACATATAATACACATTTATTTGGCAACTTCTTTCCATTAATGGGACTAGAGAATACTACTCATTTCAAAATAACGAGCCTGTGTTTTGTAGCACTTACTTTGTTACATGCACAGCACTCTAGTAGTATTAAATAACTAAACCTCAGAGTAGGAGGCAGCCACCGTTTTGGTGGGGTGCAGTAACTCACACAAGCAGAAAACGTCTACAACAGTTGAAGGAAAATAACATGTAATAGAATCTCTGTCATGGGATGTACCTTCAGATACTTTACCTGGTAAAGTGAATGTCACTGTCCTTACTTTATAAGTGGTGTAACTGAGGCTGTGATGCAGCTTGTTTATGCTGGCACAGTACAAGTGGGACTAAAGCAGAAATGGCCTTAACTCCTAATGAAGGACACTGCTTGCTGACCCTCTGAAATGACTGTTCCTAGGACAGCAAAGTCAGATAGCTTCTGAGGAGTGAGATTTGTGTTCATGGGGAAGATGAGACCCCAGCAATGCACTCTTTGAGCTAGTGCTCAGTGGTCTCTTGGCAGTGTTGTGTTTTCTCCTGTCATCAGTTCTACTAGGGAATCTTCTTTGCAGATCCTATCCTTGACAGCTTTCTTCTCCCTCCTTTGCATAGAGCTGAACTCTGTCCTGGATAGGAGCTGAACATCTCCTGTTTAACTGAGCCTGCTCCTCCTTGTTGTGCAGTGTTGGGTGGCTCAAGTGCTGGTAGATGAGCTAGGTCTAACCAGTGGTGAGAACACTGCTTTATGGCTGGGCAGCAGTGCTCTGCTCTAATGCCCTTTTTTTCACCTTGTGCTGTAGCTCATCTGGCAGCAGTGGAAGGACACTTGCATTGTTTTAAGTTCTTGGTCAGTAAAATGGCCACTGTCATGCACACACTGAAAGCCAGGAATGACCAAGGAGAGACGCCAAGGGACTTGGCTGAACGGTTCTATAAAGATAATATTCTGCAATATATTGATGGTTTGGAAAAAGAGGGGGAGCGTCCAGAGACACAGGAAGGTGAGTATGGATCAAGATACTGCTAAGTAGGCATTGTAATTCTATAGAAGTGCTTGATTCTGAAAGTGTAGAAGTGTAACATCTAAATTACCAATATAAGGAAGAGCATAAGAATGTAATAAGCATTCTTTTCAATTCTTATTAGACTTCCTGATAGCTAATGACTGCGATACTCAAGGTGGTTTTATGGATGTCTTAAATTTACCCATGATCAACATAAAACTTGTCACATGGTGTTGCACTATGAATATTGAGTTATCCATGTTCTTGGAGAGACCCAGAAAACCTGTATGATTTTCATGAGTTTGCAGATTTACCTGCTCAGAATCCCTTGCTTGCATTGAATAGAAACTTAGCCTGGAAATGTCCCACTGAAGTTAAGGTTACTTGCTTACCAGCAATACTACTGCGGTGAGAAGAGCCAAAGGGTGCAAGTGTGGCAAGGTCTGTAAGGAGAACCTTCAATGGAGCAAGGATGTGAGAACTGCACTTTCACCTCTCTACTTTTTCCAGGCACTTACAGGCCTTATTTGCTAGGCTTTTTTTTTTCATTATCCATATATGTATTTAGTACTCCACCTCTATACAAAACAGCTAGAGAAATCAAATTGTCTGCATGGGTAGTTATTGAGCAAGGAGAAGCAAAGTAGCTTACGTATTTGGAATTCTGAATAGACAAATGAGTCCAGTTACCACCAGTAATCCAACATCAATTATGAAACAAAGGTATAGTTGTTATTTCAGGATTATGAAATTAATCTAAGTGTATAAGACACCTGTAGCCATAACCAAGACATGTTTAGTCAGGTCTGTGATGGGCAGTGCTAGTTAGGCAGCTGCATTTTAGCTAGTGAGGGGTGCATGAACCTTGCTAACTACAGCTATGAAGGCTCCATGCCTAAGTTGCTATGAGAGAGGAAAGCGGGAGAGGTAGACATGAGCATGTTTTGTGGAATTACTGGCATCAGTTTGGAAACGTACATTCCATTTTCAGTTTTAGCTTTCCCGGCTCATGGCGCTGCCTTCAAAGGGGACTTGGTAGTGCTCAGAAGATTAGTGGGAAGTGGAGTAATCAATATTAATGAGCGGGATGATAAGGGATCTACTCTCATGCACAAAGGTCAGTAATTATGATCGGTGGTTCAGCTTATTACAGTTTGCTGCTGACTTGTTTACTTATTTTTTTTCAAGTGGCTGCTCATCAGACAAACTTCATGAAAAACGGCATCTCATTTCCCGAGGGCCTGACAGGGCAACCCTGAAGAACAGATTTTATGATGTGTGTGTGTGAGTAGGTGTCACTTCAAAAACAATGTGACCAAGCTGAAGTCAAGAAAGAAGAGTTTATATTAAAAAGAAAACTACATCTAAACTGAAAACTAAATAGCGTGGGGAGGGTATCAGATGAGATGTGACTTCTGGAAACATTGGCCAGCTAGGTGTATGAATGATCTGTATTGTGCTCTGGTATTTATTTACTGAACACATCGGTACTGTGGAGATGTGTTGTAGAAATCACAACAAAGCCATTTGGTAGGATGCTGTGACGGAAGTTAAACTTCTGGTATCTAACATCGTGATATGTAGTGGAGTGACAGCATTACAGAGAAACGGCCCTTTGTGTCTGAAAGTTTTATGCTAAAGACTGAAAGAATAGGAGAGGAAAAGGAGATGGAGGTATTTTTGTAATCTGCTTTTAACACTATTTCCCAAATTTCTTTTTTTACAAGATATAAATGGTAGAATTTTTTAAACCATCATTGAAGTTTTCATTTACAAAAAAAAAAAAAAAGTTTAAAACATATAAAACATTTAAGAAATGTTTTATACATTCTTTCCCACTGTCTTTTCTTGGAATGGTGGTAACCTACAGTTGTTTCATCCCCAATCTTTACATGCACTGTTGGTATTATGAGGAAATAACTACGGCTGATATTCTAATTTCATTTCCTTATCTCAGTAAAAAAAACAGTATGGCAAACTTCCAAAGGGGGTGCTGTCAAGAAATGGATTTTTTCTTCCTTGAGAAAAACAGCTCTTTTCCTGCAAAAAGAAAACCCAGCTAGACATACCAAATACCGTCTTCCATACAGGAGACATCATTCCTGGCACCATGTGGTATGACCAGCAGTGTATGAGATCATAGCCAAAGCTGTTGTGTTAGGGTGCAGATGAGAAGTGTGGCCTTGAGTGTCAGCCCAAGAAATGATGCACTGGTAGCTCCAGCAGAAAGGCCTGGCTTCTCTTCTCTGTGAGACAGCACCACATGCCACAGACTGGGGCAGTGTCTGATAGACAGGAGACTGAAGCCAGAGGGAGGTGACAGTGCTTTCTGCAAGAGAGCATGAGGCAGCAGTTACTTGTGTGTCTCATGCGCTGTGCATGAGCAAGTTCAGTTTGTCTCCAGAAGGAGTTACTGATAAATTTGTGAAACTACAAAAAGTCACAAAACCACGTTACACGATCTTCCCCAAAATTCTCTGTACCTATGTGACTTGAGCATCTTGACATGTAGGCCTCTCTTGAAACAGTCTCTCTCCTGTGGTGTTTTAGGGAACCCAGCCTCTGGCATGTCAAATAGTGACAAGAGGAGGTCACTTTAGGTTTGAAACTCTTCTGTTGTGTAAAACTGACTTGTGTGCACCTTCCTTCCATTAGCTGCTGCACAGGGGCATATCCATTGCTTACAGTGGTTGACTGAAATGGGAGCTGACTGTCACATTACAAATGATGCTGGAGAGACTCCAAAAGATGTAGCCAAGAGGTAGCAGTACCTATTCTATAGCTCTGTCGTTTATATATGTACTATTTATATATCAATAGCATGCCAGCTTTCTTGGAATTAATCTTGATTTTCAGTGATGAAGCAAGAACAAATCAGGCCCATGAATTCCAGCTCTGAGTGATAAGCAAAGCTGTATTGTAGCTAGAAAAGGTTTTAATTTTCATTTACTGTAATTTATTTATTTATTTTTTTAGCAAGGTCCGACATAAGATATGAAAACTAGCTGATCTGAAAAAGGAAATTTGTGAGCCAGTACGCTCACAGTTTGCTGTGCAAAGTAAATGAGAAGTAGCAAAGGCCAGATGGCTTTTGCATTAATAAAAATAATGCAATTTCTCATGAAATTCAATTAAGAAATCCTGCAAAGGAAAAAATATTTGTGATGTAGGAGTCATTGTCATGAGCTACCATTGAGGCGGAGCTCATGCCATCAGAATACTACAAAAAGCAGATCAGCTGTTAACAGTCTTTGTACTGGTACTTCCTTTAATCCTGAAATCCTCTCTGATGCATGGGAACATGGAGAGTTTCAGAGTTTCTATTGTGCATTTTTTCCAGATGATGGGGATATTCCAGTGTAGGTTAACTGTTCTCTGTGCAGATTTGCCCAACTAGCAGCTGTGGAACTTTTAACACAAAGAGCTGGAGACAGTAACTCTAGTGATGAAGAACTAGATGCAAACAACGTAAAGTTTTTTGAAAGGCATGGTGTGGAAGGGAGTACAGATAGCAAAGAAGATTTAACCCTGGATAAAGCAGAGAAAAGGAACGCACGCAGTAAGCTCTGTCTTTCCATCACTCCTCCTTTGAAAAAGCTGGTTACAAGTCTCAGGACATTGTAATCCTAGTTGCAAAATTTCTGCCAACTGCTGTGACTTTTTTGTTATGAGGTATTTGACAGGTTATCTGTACCACTGAGCATTCAAAGTGGAAAACTGTGGAAAATTAGAAAGTGTAGCAAAGAGCAACCAGAACAATTGTAGAGCTGTTACTTTACCTGCGTTGGTGAAACCACGTTGGGTTGCTGCTTGTTTTTGAGGTCTGTTTGCTGTATCACTGTCAGGTGTAGCTCAGTATTTGCTGAGCAGTTTGATTTCTGCTCTGCATTTGTGAGACTGTTTTCCAGATTACTGGACTCCAGCTGACTGTCTTCTCCGTGCGTTTCACTGACCGGGAGAACCCTGTCTTACAGTAAGGGCCTATCGCAAGATTCAAGAACTTCAGCAGCTTCTAGAAATTGCCTACAGCAACTACAGACAGCTGGGAGGTATAACTGAAGAGGAGAAGAAGATGAAAAAAGATGAAAGGGAAATTGAGAAGTAAGGTTTATTTGCCCTGCTAATGTTTAACTTGGTGAGGCCCATTTTAGAGCCTTCTTTAAGGCCAGCTTATGCTCAAATTGCTTTGGTCGTTCTCTCTTTTCCACTTGGCAACTTTGGCCAGGCCAGAAGGAAAGAGACTTCAGCAGTTTGTCTGACCATTTCTAAACTTCTACCAGTAGGATTTGCCTTACAGCACAACATAAGTGTTTTGATGGGTCCACACTTCTTGTGCAAGATCCTATGTTTGGCCTTTGGGTTTTCCTGCAGTGTTTGTGCAGTAGGCCTGATAAGTCCCGGCTGTTTTATTTGCATTGAGAATGACAAATAAATACATGTATGTGCTTCAGTAAAACTGAAAAAGGCATTGGTCTTGGCATGGCTTGGATGAAGGTGCACATACAGCAGAAATGATTCAATAACCTGCTATGTTTCTATGTCAAGGGCAATATATTTCTATGCTCAAGAAAGCATTAGCTCATATCCAGACCAGAAAAAAAAAAAGAAACCTCAGCAAACCTGCCCTTGTGCATGAAGTGCTTTTCATAACATCTGTCTAATTCTCAGGGTCTCCATTAAATGAGAGGGTTCTGTTAGATTGGTCAGGTGATTTGATGGGTGGACTGTCTCAATTTTCAAAGAAAAGCCCTATGTCTATCAAAGATTTTTAGCTTAAACAATAATGCAAAAGATGGCCCTGTCTGCACCTCTACCCGTTAAAGACTTGACTACCCTCTGTTCTCAGTCTCTTTAGGTAACCACATCCATTTTGTGTTTGGGCCACCCCAAAACACTGTCTTTATTTGGTCACTGAGAAGAGACTGTATCTGGAGGGTTTGTATGCCACCAAGAAGATGGCAGACTTCCCAATCTGTCTAGATCAGGAGCAGATAATAGGTGTCACAGACTGGAATTAAGTAATTTGTTTTACAACTGTACATGAGCTAAGAAAGTGAGGTTAGGATTTCTTTGGGTTCCAGATCACCCTTTGATCAGCTCAGGCCAAAAGTCCACCTTCCTTAGCTTGTTTGTAGTATAGATGTCTGCATGTGAGTAAGTTACCTTGAGCTCTTGTTTAGACTTCTTGGAGACTTGTATGCACTTCCAAGGCATAATTATGCACGTACTTCAGGCTGAGATTCATCACTTCTAGGAGCATCTCTCCTGGCTTTAAAGGAGGAGTGCCACCAGCTCAGATGTTGCTGCCTATGATGGAAAATCAGAGCAATCTGTTGCAGTGATGGAAAAACCACTGTTGATTAATGGCAGAAATTTGAGTTCATTTTGGATAGAGCAGGTCCTCAAAAGCCAGAAATGCCTATTAGAGGGCTCTGATAAGGCTCTTTAAGGGATTTTGCTTTCTGTGGCATGTGTGGCTAAAGCAGAAAAATTTTGAGGATCTCTGAACGGTCTCATTTACCCATGGAGGCCAAAAAGCATCCCTACCTTGACAATGGCCTTTTGAAATGGAAATGCTACTTCTCAGGGTACCTACCTACCCTTCTTGGGGTACCCAGCTGTGGATAAACCCCAAGATGCTTGTATCATATACCAGAAAAACCTCATTATTTACAAATATTTAATGACAACATTATTTTGCTAGATGAAGAATGGGAGTTGCCACTTGGGAAGGCCACTGTAGCGCACTTTGAGGCCTGTTGTGAGCCACTGGTCAGTTCTTTGACCAGGCTGCAGTGTGTGGAAAAAAATGCCACCGTGTGCGTGCCACACAGTTTTGGAGCTGTGTCTCACTGATCTGAAGTGTGCAAGGTGTGGGCCTGTTCCCTGTGAGCGCTGATTTCCCAGCATAAGCAGAGGCCATTCTTATGGTAGCTTTGGGCTGCACGAGTCAGGAATACTTCAGTCCAGGGAAGATGGTAGCTCTTGCTGAGAGCTTTCCTGACGTGCTGTTTGAATCCACAAGGCAGATATCTTGCTTTCCTTTTTACCAATCTTCCATCTTTGTAGCTGTGCTAATTCATCCTGATACAGAGGAGAGCCAACTCAACTGCAGATGACTCAGTTGTTGAGGTCAATTGCTGTTATAATAAGAGTATATGTGAGTGATGTCTCAGCTAACTGGTTCCAGGAACCTCAGCTAATTTAGGAGCCGTTGTGGGTGTAACTGATGAGATCTTGTGCAACTGTTTATCAGCCCGTGCTTCAGTTTGCCTTTAGTAAGTGTTACGCAGGCTGTCATTTGAGTGTTCCTCATCTGTAGCTAAGCCAATAAATAGGAAAGTTGGAGAGACACCAGATGTAAACAAAAAACCTGACCCCTCCAGAATCCCAGTTCTATGCTGTTCTCTGTTTCATAATAACTTATTGCTCCTTGGGCACTTCTCCCTCTTCTGCAGCTGGAGATGGACCTCGATTACAGCCTACTCAAGACCTTGGCGTCTGGCTCGGTGTGTGGGAAGACGTCTCCATCTCGTGGTCAGATTGCGCTGAGCACAGTTGACATCAAATGAGGAAGAGCAGCTGTTTAGAGCTGTTCCAAAGGGTGTCGGGCCAGAAGCGCACCGTAGCTCACCCCAGCACCGCTGGTGTGAGGCGTACTGCACTGCTTGCTGCTGTGACTAACCCGTTCCTTAGCAGAGGCACAAGACCACGTGGAGTAGCCAGGGCAGGTCTGGATATGATTCATGCTCTGCTTATCTCCTTTTCTTTTGGCAGGGCTGTGAGGGAGCTGGAAGCCCAGCTGGAATGTGAGCGAGTCAGGCGGGAAAAGCTGGAGAGCCAGCTGGATGACTACCGTGCTGAGATAAGCCACCTTAGAAAGAGCCTGGAGAAAACCCACATCCCTCCTGCCCTCCCTGTGGTGAGTGCTGGACAAACTCCACCAAGGTATGGGACAGAGGCTGCTGCCTGCTGCTGGTCCATGTTTTTTCTTCCCAGGATTTCCAGGCATGGTGCTAGAAAATACTGGAGTAAATGTGCTGGCAGCTTTTAGCTTGGCACACTGCAGTGAGCAGCAGCCTTTGTCACATCCTGACTGTGTTTCTGCTGTGGAAGGACAGGAGTTTCCCTTTGTACCTTGGCAGAGAAGCACTGATATTCTTCATCTTCACAGAAACAAAAGGGAGTGGACTGATCCCTGAGTACTTCCACACTGCATATGCAGTGACTGCCAGTTCATCTTGGCTGGTAGCTGGTATCTGAGACTGGACTGGTGCTTCAGGAGAGGTGTTGTCACCACCTAAAGGGTTACCCAGCCTGCGGGCGTGTAGAGATCTCAACCTTGAGTTTGTGGGATTGTGCAATAGTACGCTCTGGCCTCTGCTTCAGTTTGAACACAATATTCTGTGGTTACACAAAGCCGTATGTTTTTAAATCCTGTAAGATAGCAGGTTTAAGTGATTGCTATTTAATGGCCGCAACATCCTTTGTTTCAGAAAGCTGAGACTACCTCCACATCTTGCAAAGAGAAAAAGAAAGTGAAGAAGAAACCAGCCTACAGCCCTGGAGGAGTGTTTGTGAGACTGCGCTGAGGGATGAACCTCTGCAGGCAGGTGGAAGAGGCAGAATGGCAGCATCTTGACAATGTAATGTGTTTGCATGGCCCAGCTCCACAGGGCAGTTTTAGTTCTCTGTGTTTCACTGACCTATGTATTTTTTTGTTGTTCTTTAGTACAGAAAATATAAATCACAGCAGTGACTTTTTTTTATTAAAAAATAAAAAAATGCACGACGACCTGTCTAGGTAGTAGTTTAGCAACAGCTTTGCAAGTTCTGAGGTGACATTTTGAGTTAACTGCAGTAATGTCATAGGCCTCCTTGGTCTGTGAAACATATTCCCATCTACTAGTCTGTTTTCTGCTCCAACCTTAGGAGGGAAGGAAAAAAAAAACCCAACACTTTACCTGCAAAAGTAATCAGGTATGACCTTCAGTGTGGCATGAGAATACAGTCTCTGGGAGCACTTCTCAGCTGCTTGGCCTCTCAGTTTTCATCTTCAGGTCATTCCTAAATAAGGTGGGAAGTGACTCCTTCATGAGTGCCTTTGAGTCTAAATTCAGGTTATGGGGCACACTGTGGTTGGAAACAGCAATCCCTGACCTCTCCTCCACACTTGAAAAATGTTTAATGACTTCACATATAAAGATTTTGCTCTCATCTGTGTGGTCTTCTGAAATGTTTTTTCCTTTAGAACCCTCACGCACATTAAGAGTTTTGATTTCAATAAGAATTCTTTACACTTAACGCTTAATTTGCTAGTGCTTGAATCCTGATCTCGCCTCTCCTTAGCTCTTGACAATTTCAAAGGTACTGAAAATCCCCCAATGTTTTTGTGTGTGCAGACTGAAGGAGAGGCACGCTCATTAACTCTGTAAGCCTTGTATCAGAGCTGAAGAGGAGAAATCCCATTTCTGGCATCACCCCTTGGTGCTAAACTCTCATAAAGGAACAGTGCAAAAGACCACCCAGAGACATTCCACATCCAAAGAACAACAAAGCTGGTGAAGGGTCTAGAGCACAAGTCCAGTGAAGAGGGGCTGAGGGAACAGAGGTTGTTTAGCCCAGAGAAAAGGATGCTCAGGGAAGACCTTCTCTTGACAATTACCTGAAAGGAGGTTGTAAAGACTAACCCCCCCC
>JANHFX010022416.1:0-10137 GCA_027560015.1 Chloroceryle amazona | reverse complement strand
CGGTGACGTATTTACCATCAGGGGGGTTGGGTTCGGTACTGGTTTTGTATAGATTTGTACATATTCCATTTTATTATAGGGGCTGCCCTGACCCTAAACCACGACAGGGTGGTAAGACAGTGGAACAGGTTCCCAAGAGAGGTTGTGGATGCCCCCTCCCTGGAAGCGTTCAAGACGAAGTTGGATGGGACTATAAGCAACATGGTCTAGTGAAAGATGTCCCTGTCTATGGCAGGAGGGTTGGAACTAGATGATCTTTACAGGCCTTTCCAAACCAAAGCATTCTATGATTCTATGATTCAGTGAAATACCATACATGACCATTCATCTTGGTGATTTTCTGGTATCTGCTGAGACAATATGTTATTTCCAGATTTGCAGTGCAATAGTATTGGAAGATAGTGTATATGGAAAATCTATATAAAGGTGAATTTCAAGCCACATAAAGCAGGCACATTTTTTTTTCATTTATCAACCCAATTCTTAGTAGGACTTGAAGGCTCTATGGTTAATAGAGTTATAAGACCATATTAAATTTTCTTATGCCACTTTTATTTTTCATGGAAAAAGAAATATGTCCACTGAGTTTTCAGCTCTGGAAGATGTTGCTTGTTGCTACTCAGAATCAAGCCTTTTGCAATGACCAATACACTTTAATAAATAAATTACAAAAATGTAGCAACAAAGTTTTGTCACAGAGAAACATTTATTTAGGTAAAATATCAATTTGATAACAATTTCTGTGTGAGAGAAGAAAGCACAAATTTATTGAAAGTTTATGAAAACAGGCCCCTAGTTTTCTTCTGCTATTTATCTGTTGTCATATTCTGTCTGCAACTGTAAAATTTGAGAATTTCAGCAACTGACAAGAGGGGAAAAGGTTTCAGTGGAAAGGACCTTGCCATGTGCTGCTGACAACCAGGGAAAATAGGGGGATGGAATCTTGGAAATTTGGTTAGGATATTGGCAGTTCTGGAAAAATGTAATTTGAATGCTGAAAAATAATTCATGATGATTTTTCAAGGCATTCGAGGAGTTAACGTGGAACTTGGTTTTACATGCATTTCTACTTTAACAAAAAAACTATCACATAGTATTAAGAAAAATGATCACGAAACTAAAGCTTTACCATAAATGAGAGAGATGTTAAGATACGCTGTTAAGAAACACATTCCTAAATTCAATTTGGCCTTGAGTCTATGCAGGCATGAGGGTCACAAGGTAAAAGAACAAAAAGCTCAAGCTAGGCTTAGTGAGATACTTTTGAGCTTTGTAGTACATCCCCCTAATAACAAATTTATGCCTGAAAATACCCCTTTGCTATCATACAGCCCCTGTGAGATAAGGAGGCGTTAGCTATTTCATTAACCCTTCCCCATTAACCTCTATGGTTGTTTTAACAAAACAAACAAACAAACAAACATTCAAGACTCAAAGTCATCATAAAAAGCCAAATTGTTAGGCATGAGCCAGCACACTCAGAGAGTATCTGGCAGTTGCTCATCTCCCTGTATGGTACTCAGCAGGTAGCAGTCAATCCTCTGGCAGACTGGTGAGCCTTGAGGGCACAATCAGAATCCAGCCCCCATCCTGCTGGAGAAGGCTGGAGAACACAAGGATGGTAATGGAGGCATTGCTGCTGTGCAGTGATGCTCTGTGCCAACAGCCGTGTGGGATGTTCATTAGAGGGTGAGAAGAGTGTCCTTCTGCATGGAGAGATGGAGTGAAGCAAGCAGGGCAGCTGGGAGGTGGTATAGCTCTGAGTGGGGGGAGATGAAAGAAGGAGAAACTGAAAACAAGTATGCACGCCTCCAGGTCTCCAAAGGCTAAAGCTGTTAAACTTTGGATTCACACTAGCTCCAGGAAATAGCTGAAGTTCACATCCTATCCCCACAGTCTGCATTTAGCTGCACATTTAGTCTTCAGTTTATTTTTAATTTTATGGCTGGTCCACATGCCACTGGTTGGCCTATGCTCCAGGCCATGCCATGTTTACTCGAGAGATTCAAATAATTATCTTGTTTGTTTGTTTGTTTGTAGTGCAATGATAAAGTACTAACTTCCAGATTCCCCAGGTTTCCTTAACTGATAATGCGATTTGTTTTCATATTTCCATAGTAACTTTTACTTTAGCCAGGTGGTTAAAAAGTCAATTAACATTATTAAATGATAATAACACACAAATCTGTTGCATCATTAACAAAATGAAGTGCTTTAAATCATTACAAATCCAGGAGCTGAGGAACTAAACACTGGATTGAGTAGTCAAGTCCCAGTCCTTCCTAAAACCAGGAACCTCGGTTGGCACATCTGGATCTTGCCCACCCTGCACAAAGCAGGGATCCAGCCAGGGGAGGCTATTGCCAAGGCTTTGTCACCTCTCCTGCCTCTGGTGGCAGAGGGAAGAAGAGGAATTGGAAAGATGTGTCCAAGATGTTCAATCTCTTAGCATTGCACAGTAGAAGAAGGTGAAAGAGAAAAGAGCAGCCCACTGTGGGATGTTCCCTTAGACTTTTCTGTCCCCCTAGGGGACTAGAAGAGAAAATCCATCACCCAAGGGAACATCTGTAGCAGATGGATTTTCTCTACGAGCACTAGAGGAATCTGAAAACCCATAGTAGCTGTAATGGTGGCAATTTTGACAATAATATTCATCTTGTCCGAGGCCAGGAACACGCTTCTTGGAATGTGGAACATTCAGAGGGAGTTAGTCATATAAATTCAGACAGCAAAGCCAGCCACAGCATGGAAGATTTTACTACAGATCAGGGTTGGAGCTATGGTGAACTCACAGTGCATTGGAAAGAAAACATATTTACAGCATCTCAGATTAGTACTCACATAATGCTCAAAGCTTTTGCACTTTCGGTAGAGGCTTTTTAAAAAAACCTATGCTTAGTTTACCACAGCATTTTGACACTGATAAGTCACATTTCCATCGAGCAGAAAATTTTATACCAGTAGGATGCGGTTTCAGAAGCAATTTTTAAAGAAATGTCCTAGTCCAGATCCTTCAAGGATCCTGTGTTATGTGTGTAGGAAACACTCACGCCTTCACCTCTGTCATTAGCACTAACACCTCTCACCAAGTCCCTGAAAACAGTGCCCTGTTTGTGTGAAATCAGCAGCACCAATTTCAGATGGATTTCCTTAAGCGCCTAAGTATGTGGTAGAAATCTGGCAGATAGTGGGAAAAAAAGAGAAAGTTTAACCGTCACCACAACAGTGTGAAAGGGGGGACTAGTATTAGCATGTGCTTTGAATTCAGAGTAGCAAAAGTACAACCAGACGCGTTTTGTTTGGCATCTATTTCATGTCCCAGTGAAAATGGCATACCACCATTTGATTGGGCAAAAAGCCATCCAAACAGATGGTCCCCAGCAGCAGCAGCCAAGAGACCATGTATGAACATCAAATGTGTTTGCAAAGGGCAGGACTCCAGGCTGCCAATGTCAAAATTGTTTTCCATTCCCATCTTCCATGCCGATGGCTAGTGGGGCTATGCACCTGGCCCAGGGACCAACCCAACATTGTGGGGAGGTTATATGGTCAGGAGTTTTGCCAGACCTTTTATGCCCACCTTCCTCTGGCCTTTTGGAGGAGGCCTTCATTGCAACGGCTTAAAAACCATCCTGGACACGACATCTGGGTTTAAATAAAAGGGTGGAAAAAGTGTGGGCTTCTGCTCCATGATTTTCTCAAGACCTGTGTAGGCATAGGGCACCAAATGTGCTTACAGAATAGGCACATCTAGGTGGCAAAGACACATTTCTTTAAGGACCAGACAAGCACAGACGAGCACGTGTTACTGTGCCAGCCACCGTGTGTTGTGAGGAGAGATTTTTTTCAGTTCCCAGTTAGCTGGCTACTGAGCAAATCTCTTGCTCATGTTCCTGGGTTGTAGCCGATACAGATTATGAGTTTGTTTTGCAGATGTTCAGTTAATCCACTGTGGATCTGAATGAGCCCCAGCTCTTTCCTCTCCCAGTCTTCACACCCTTATGTGAAGGCAGAAATGTCATTCAGGGTCTATTGAGCCCTTTGCAGTCACTAAGTACTTTCTCCCTGTTGTACCCATGTGGGCATGTGCTTTGGTCCCCAGGAAAGACTGGAGCACAGAGATTACAGCCAAACTCTGCTTCTCCTTCCCTTTTCTCATCCTGCTACAAAACAGAAGGTGTTTATACTGCCTGGCCAAACACTCCCCCTCTATCACATAGCAGAAGAAAGAGGAGGCACTGGAAAAATGACTGTAATGTTAGTTCAGTGTGATCCCCACTGTGCCCATCAGGGCCTGGCCTGGCCTGGGGAGACCCACAGTCATGAAGCAGGAGTGGTGGCAGGAGTTGCTTCCAGTGAGCTCCTTGCAGTCACCTCTCTCATGGGTGCACTGTGCAAGGATGGGACACCCCCAAGGCTGCCTGGCTCTAAGGGGCAATCCACACACCACACAGGGATCACTGGCTGTGGACAGGTTTTCTCGCCTCTTCTTTATCTCCTATGTATTTTTCCACTCTATAGGAGCCTTTATCCTTTTGAAATACAAGAATACTCTGAAGTTCCTTTGGAGTACACAGTGCTGAGGATCAGTCTCTATTCAGGTTTGTGGTTTAGCTGCTATCCACTGTGTATCATGGCATTGTCCATCAAGGAGCTTCCTAGAGCTTAACAAGCCAGGCATGTAAGCTTCACAAGCATGCAAATATAGATATATGTATTCCAAATAACTTCTCTCATTGCTGAAGTGCAGCCACGCTGCCATGAATTGTGGCAATTTTTCAACAATGTGCAGCTGCATTGCAAAACTCCGTAGGATAGGAAGCAAAGGATACCTCATTTCAAGGAAACCCAACAGGAATCTGAGGTTGACTCCATAGAATTAATCCCACATGAATTTGTCTCCTGACCAGGTTAAATAGTTGGCAAGTGGAAAGGAAACGAGAACATATTTCATTAATACTAGGGCTTTAATTTGCTTATATTTGAACCCTTTTGTGTGCATGAACCTTGAAAATAGCTTGTGATTCAACATCAAATGCTTTTGTGCAATTGTCCTGCCAAATGAAACTTGTTTGAGCCCCATTGATGTTCCAGTACCAATAATGGATACAATCTGGCTAAATCCTAAATTTCCATTTCTTCTCTTTGAACATTTCCAATACTAAATAAAGTGTCAAAAATGAGATGGTTCTATGAATATGAACCCCCAAAAAAGGGGTTACATGCACAGCTTTGTATATTCAGTGAATACCAAAAGGTCTTGAATCTGTCTGGGGTGCCAGAGTTAGTGCCAAACTAACTCCAAACAGCTTTTCCAATAGCATCTCCCCTCATCAAGGTCTCAGACAGACCAGCTCTAGAAAATGCTGACAGGGTCAACCCGATGACACTTCCAGCAAAGTCTTTCCGCGCCATCTAGTGAAGTGCAAGGTGGTTTGGTTGGGTTTTTTTTCCTGGCAGATCTGTGGGAATTCCTCAATCACAGATGGAACAAGTCTGGGGCAAGAGAGAAGCAAAATAATGCCTCTGTCTGAAGCTTCCGACTGAAAGCCATCAAGGAATAAGCCAGAAACAGTCCATTTGTAGTGGCTTTTTTTTTTTTTCTTTTCCCCTCTGTTTTGCTCAGGTTTGACTTAGCAACAGTCTTACTACGGTTATGTTTTCTACAGGTTTGATTTTGTTTTTATTTTTTCTTTTGGAATGAAATAAGTAAGGATTATCGCAAAACAGCATCAGCTCTGTGTACGTGAAGCAGCAGATTCTTAGTGAGTCTGACAAAAAGCCTTGCTTATCACGCTGGCAGATTTTTAAATCCTCTTTTTTACCCATTTGAAACAAATGCTGGAAAAGAGGGAAGCGAAATCTCACGGTTTCATCTTTCTTTTATGAAGTTTTATGGTTCTATCAATCATATGTGCATTCTTAGCTGGCATACATAAACTAGCAACAGTGAAGCAATGAAGTCTCCAGTTGTACCGCTGGCCCTTCTCTTGAGGGATTTCTCTTTTTTCTTTTGTGGCAGGTTGCAACATTTTGGAGAAGGTTGTGCTGTCAGCATCATGCTTAAGGACTCCTGTGATACACAGCAGAAATTTCAGCTTTGATCTTTAACTGGGTTCTCTGCATTTCAGTTCGGGTACTTACTGCACACGTGCGTGGTTTTCCCTTTTAAAATCTTCTTCCAGCGGGCGCAAGGGTGCACGGCTTCCCTGAGCCTCCTGGGAGTTTGTGTTTTCGAGCTTTCCAGGGCTGTGCTGCCACCTCCCGATCAAACCTGAGGCTTCTCCTGTTGACAGCCTGCCGAGACGAAAGCCAGCAGCCTCTTCCCTTCACTTTCCAGAAAGGAGAGGCGCGGTGCTGAGAAGGACCAGAGCTCTTGAGAGGTGCTCCTGTGAGGCTCTCCCCAGGTTGTCCCTCGCAGGAGAGTCTGGGAAAAGGCTTTGCCCATTCCGGGAAGACGGAAGAACATTTTCTGAATGTTAAGTTTTCAGGAAATTCAACCTAGACTTTTAGGAAGGCTTTTTTTTGTTTTGGTTTTGTTTTTTTTTTTCCCTGACATGTCCGAACACACGTTTTTTGATACGCACACTATTTGCCCGTGTCAAACGTACAAGTCTGAGGGTCTTTGTCCTATCTCCTCCGTTTCCCCCACCTCGGTACTGCGACTTGCATCTTTCTCTTCTCAAGCGTTGCACCAGCCGCCTCCCTGCCACTTCTGCTCCTTCTTTCTCTTACGAGGAGCAACCGCTTTGCTGCGCTTTCCCACCACGCCAAAGGCGCTTTTTGGCTTCCCCCCGCAACAATACACTGTGAGGTCTCTCGTGGAAGATGACAGGCACCGGCCCCCGCGGGCAATCAACGTTCCTCCGCAAGCGGGCCGCGGTTCTCACCACGGATTTACAAAAACTGCCGGCCGTGAGACCACCCCTCCGGTAAAACCTCCGCGGGGCCCGTTGCGCTCCCGCTCCCCGCCCTTCAACGCGACCGCTCCGCGTTCCTCCGCACCGCGCCCCGCTGGGGGGCAGAGCCGCGACGCACCCGCCAGGAGGCGACCCAGAGCCGAAGCGGCATCGCCTGCGCTTCTTTACCTTCCTCATTACTTCTGTGTTGAGAGAGTTTACACTTTACTTTACTTTCGCTTCGTTTGGTTGAGTTTAGTTGACTCTAGTTAGTTGAGTTTAGTTAGTTTAGTTTAGTTACCTGAAGGCAAAAAGCCCTACCTACTGTTGGCAGATCTAGGACTGCATTTTGTAGTAAGGTAAGGGACACACTTGCTAGCTTGAACAAGTAAAATGTAACTGTCCAGCTGTACATTTATAATGGCAAAGCATTTCTTTCTAAATATTCAGTGGCTCTCCTGCATCCAAAACCAGGGTGGTATTTATTCTTTACCTTCCTTATTTGTTCAGGTTTATTTATCTCAATATGTGAACCATTATTGGAAAATGGTTTTAGCAATAAGGCATGAATTTTACTACTAAGTTCTTTCTAATACAGGAGTAAAGATTTAATGGCAGCATACCACTTCTCTTATAGTATATTTTCTGTCACTGCTGTAATGGCAAGTGGAATAGGAGACAGGTGGTGGTATCTATAAACTCTGCTAATGGCCCCATCAACATATGTTTAATGTATTCTAAACTATACTTCACATCCTACTGTTACTAGTACATTTCCTCTGGCAACTCTGCTCAACACAGAAATTTGGAGAGGAAAGGAAACATTAATAAACCCAAAGTGTTTAATTTAAAAGCAGATATAAAGTTTAACACTGCTCATAAGAAGGCTTATTTGACAAGAGATCAGCTCATCACAGACATCAATAATTTTGTTGCCAGCATTAGCGAAAGGCTTTGACAAACCAAAGGCTTTTTAGATACAGTTATGGCCTTTCTACTGCATTTGGTGTTTGATCATGTCATGCAACAGCATTGCTTTCTAATGGATTACAAAAGTCATGAGACAACCCTGGGTAAATGTTTGTTGGCAAGAAAAAAGGTCAGGTCTACAAAAACAGGTTTTCCACTGCTTAGCTTTTTAAAACATTTCTTCCTCTACTAGGAATGTGCTGTTTTCTAATGCACATGTATATTTCAGGTTGAATTCAGATGCCCTGCTTTTTGTGAGGCCTTGAACAAGCCTGTGCTGCCATTTCCCATCCAAACTTTCAGAGAGTGAGCTTTGGGTGGTGACAACTTGCCTTCCTCCTCCTCCCTGCACCCAAGGAGCCACCTGCATGGCAGGGCCCTAATCCCTGGCGGCATCACCAAGTGCTCTGAGAGCACCAGTAACAGTGATGATGGCACTGACAGTTCTTGTGCCAGCAGTATGTATTCAAAGCCTTGCCCAATGTACTTGGATTGAAAATGGCCATCTTCAGAGTGCACAGGTCCCACAAGGAATTAGTGCTGCAAGAATAGTCTCCTGTGAGTGTGTGAAGTCAAGATCCTGGTCATTAGGACCAAATTTTGCCTGATCTACTCATTAAATCCCTACTGAAATCAGCATTTAGTGTGGCGGGGAAAAGCAGAATTTGGATGCCACGTTTTCTAACTAGCCCACAGAGGTTATCCTGAATGTGCATCATGTGAAACAGCTCTGTTGAGTAGCCTGGCTTAACAGCACTGATACACTTGACCACCAGAAGCAGTTTGAAAAACATCGTAACTGCTATGTCAGCACGTTTTTCCCAGTGATGTGCTTATCCAGTAATGGTCACAGCCAAAATTCCTGGCTGAACTGTAGTATTCAGAATGTGCCTCTGATTAGCAGTATGTACTCTAAGCTGAAATCACTCAAATCAACCTATTTTTGCGTACTCAGTTCAGGATACAAGGGCATTTCCTAAAGTGGACACTTGATGTGATGTTGGGGCAAAGAAACAGTCAGTTGTAAAGTGCCAGTGCAGGAGAGATGAGGAGCACTTAGGTACCCAAACCCAGGTAGACTTTAGGTACTCAAACTCTTAGGCATCACTATGTGATTTACCTAATGTACACCTGTAGGAATCATCTCCCCACAGAAGGCAGCCTCAGTCCTTAGCTCCCATTGGGGTTCAGAAGGAGAAGGAGGAGATGCTTTCATATCTTCTCTCTCAAAATCTCTGCACGGACAAGGGAGGGCCCTGGGTCAACTTCCTCTCCTGTTGGAGAAGAGTCTTACTCCCAGCACTGGGCACTGAGCATCAGGCCCAGTGGTTCTGAATGAGAACAGGCATTAAAGAATTACCGTCTTAAATGCAGAATTATGCCAAGACCAGACATGGCATTTGTGTCCTGCATGCACTATAGGGCCTGGACTAAGAGTTTCTAAAATGCCGTGACTGTGCCTCATTTCTTTGGATTGATTTCCTAGTTACAAGTACATGCTTAGGGTAAAAAAAGGAGGTAAGCATGAGAATAAAAGGAAGTACTAGAAATTCAGAAGACCTTTACAATGTACTCTTAAGGGCTATTTGTTATTGTAGATAGTGACTCATTTATTATCTTATTGTATGAAAACTGAGAATCTTCTATTCACATAAAGAAATCATTCAAATTGTTTTCATGTTGTCAGTGCTATGCCAGAGCCATGCTGTGATTTTTAACGGAACACTAATTTATGGTTTGTTCTGCTATTAGAGAGCATCAGTTCCATGCTAATGAAATCAAGCACTTCAGCCTGCACTTACTCTTAATTGAAAGTCAAGGAATCTACTCGTATATGTAAAGTTAATTTAATAAAAGCAGGATTGGAATATACAGAAATCCGCAGCATCAGGCTCTAGGAATGTTTCCTTTTAATAGAGGATTTTCCTTTTGATTCACTAGGGTGCCCCCCGCAACTTCAGTCAGTGCAGCTCTCTGTCCTGAATGCTGTTTCCAAAGGAAACAGATCAGCTAGGCCTGTAGAATTCACTCTTTTTTTGACTTATCAGATATGATCGCAAGCACCCAAAGTTATTCTTCATCTCTCAGACACTGTAAAAAAAAATCTAAATGAGTTACATGATTGTGAGAAGCAGATGGTACCAGATTTGCACAGGAACAGGCCGTACCGGTATGCCGAAAGGCAAGCCGAAGGGGAAGACAACCAGCTTGGTTAAACAGGGAGATTCTGAAGGAAATCAGGGATAAAAAGAGAGTTTACCGACTATGG
>JANHFX010022415.1:0-15715 GCA_027560015.1 Chloroceryle amazona | reverse complement strand
GGTGCCAGTGGCTGCTGTGCTGCCAGCGCACGGGGCCGGCTCAGCCCCAGCTGCTTCCCCCCAGCACCCCCAGGTCCTTCTCCCAGGGCTGCTCTCCATTGGTTTGGCAGGGCAGTGGCTTGTCCTAGCATTCCATAAATGGGTGTTTGTCTTGGAGGGTGCAAAATACCCAGGGAGTCTTAGTAATCATTGTGTACAAAAGTGAAGGTCTCACTCTTTGTTTCTATTTTATCAGAGTCAGCAGAAGCAAATGCAAGAGGTCTTAAAGCACCTGAGCCAGAAGGATGAGAAGAACAAGGAGTCCCAGCAGATGCTGGGACTGCATTTGAACAATGAGGTTCAGAAACAAAACAGCCTTATAGAGCAGCTCAGACAGATGGTGGCCGAACGAGAAGCAAAAGTTAAAGTGCTGGAAGAGGAGGTTGAGCAACTCCTACTTCAGGTAGAGTCAGAAGTAATGAACTAGAGGAGCACACTTTGTAATCATAAAAGTGCTCTTCCACTTCTTTTTCTCTTGCTGTTTGAGATGGTTGCTGGCTTGAGACACTAATACCTGTCCCACTGACAGCCTCTCCCAATGGAATAAGGCAGGAATTGTCTCTTGGAACTCCTAAGTTTCTTTCTTACTCAAAAATAACTTTTCTTCAAGCTTTTTAAGCAACAGAAAACATAGAAATACCAATTACATCCACGTGTGGCTTTGTGCCAAGACTCTACCACATGACTGACAGCAAGAGTTGGGCTGCAGTAGGGGTTTCTCAGTAGTCAGCATCCTTGGCTGCTCTAGGAAACAAGCAAACAAACACAGGCCAGGCCAACATCAGCAGGTTACCATGGTACCCAACTACATCCCCTCATGGAGTGATGGAACCCCTAGAAAGTTATTCTTATCTCCCACTCTAAACCAGTTCAGAATCTTCTTCAGATCTCCAAGCTGTTGCTATGAGTCTGATGGGTCTCAGGCGTATGGAAATGTCATTGTACAGATGAAAGACTTGGTAAGGTTGGCCCTTTATGGACTAGTATATTAAAAATGTTTTCAGCTTTTATGGTCTAGGTCCCATAAATGAGAATTTCTGGCATGTTTGTAGCAATAAACAGAAGCTGCTGATTAGCCATTGATGCAGCTCTTTTTCTTTGTAATCAATTTTATAACCTGCTCCAACATTTACAGAAGAAATCTGCCCATCAAAGGGACAGTTCAGAACCTGCTGATACACCATCTTCCGAGCACTCAGAAGAGCCAGGTTTTACTCTGCTTAACCCCCTGGCATCAGGCAGCAATCAGCTTGGAAGGGTTGGATCTGCTCGGTAAGAAGCTCCCGATGTCCGTGTTTTAAACAGTTGTGAGTTATTCAGAAGTGTGGTTTTCCCAGACAATTGTACCAAACCACAAGTGCTGTGCGCCAACAACTTGGGCAGCCCGTTTACAGTATGTGGGGAATCTCTAATCACATTATCTCTTGGACTTTCATCCTGCAACACAGAAAGATATCCAGACTTGCAGACGTTACTACATTTGGCATGATGGTAGCGTTGCTAATTCCCTCTCTCCAGCTCAGCTAATGTTTATGTGGTTAGCTTAAGTGCCTGTGATTCTTCTCTCTTATGAGAAACAGGGCTTCTAACGAGCAGACTTCTGAGAGCAGGGTGGCAAATTAATACCAAATGCCATTTTAGGTAAGCACTAAATCACTGGTGCATTATTTCAATCAATAAATACACTTTGAACAGGATTTCCTTGCAGAAAGGTTGAGAACACACCACAACGGTTGTTCTTAACAAACACCCTTTTTAAAGCCTCGCCGAGGACCGTGTAAATTACACTAATCTTAAAACAGTTGTAAATCTGATTCTTGTTTACACTGATGTGACTCTGGGTCAAGCTAGCTGTATAAAGGGACCTTAAAACCACAGTAGTTTATATCCTTTCCTGTTAAAACGCTGATTTTGTTGCTAAAGAGATCATGGTCTAGTTGACAGTGAGGATTTGAGACTGGTCTTCAGAGGAAGGAAGAAATTTTTCATCGAGTTCAAGTTGCAACTAATTTCTTCTATGTAATTATAACTCACCACAGTACTTTAGACATTGAATTTGGCTTTAAAATTTTCAGATGTATCCCTGAGTCTACGCAGAGCATTACTACAAAATTTCAGGAAAGTTGTCAGTGTTTTTTGAGTTAAACACCTTTCATTTGATAATTCCCACCTTGTTATATCCTTCTGAGCGACTTTATTCTCCCATCTCTAGCTCTGTTGTGCTCTCATGGAGCAAATCTACCTTTATCCACTGTTTTTACTGCCTGCTGATGGTAAGCAGGAAAACAGGGTTGGGTAATGGCTTTGGAGAAGCCACTAAGTGGGATGCATCAATTATTGCTCATACACGTGGCTGACACAGCTCTGGCATGAAAATAGCTGACGTGTCAGGTGGGCAATGAATGAGTCTGAAAACTACAAGGAGCCGTTAATAACTCAGGCAGCAGCATTAACTTTAATATGCTGATGAACTCTCTATTCCATTTTACTCGAGCGAATCATCTTTTCCTATCAAGAAAGATGAAATGAAAAATGCTATAAATAGGAACTAAAGCCCCTTGGAGATGTTGAAGTGAAAATCTGCATTGTTAGACTGGGCCATTTCTGTCATTATCAACTTTAACTTGATTTTAGGAATAACCACTCCTAGCCTAGAAGGCAGTGCTGCTGTTCCATGATATTAAGGCTTTACCCTCTATTAGCTGCAGCCCAAAGACAAGGAGACATGAGCTGTGTCTATAGGGACTTGCCTTTAGACAGCTAAACTCATGTTTGGAAAACAAATAGACAATGGTCAATAGTGGACAATCCCTGCCCTGGTCCTGCTGACCACACTGATGCTGGCACAGCCAGGATGCTGAGTGCTCTGTGTGAGATTCTAAGGCAGTGCCTGCGAGGAAACGGAGCAGCCGAAGCTGCTTGTCTGGCTCAGGCTCAGCTTGAGCCATGCAGGGTCAAGCACTACTCCTGCTCTCGAGTTGCTGTCTGGCTGCTTTGTGACAAGGAGCTCCACAATGTTGCTCTGAAGGGCCAGCAAAGTATCCCCTGAAGCACAGAGATCAAACACGGACCGATAGTTTTTGTACACCGGAGACACAAAGTGTTTTTTGCAGCCTGTTTTGGAGTCAGGGAGCAAGCTGAGCTCTTGTGTATGTGATACCCACTTAGAAGGCTCTAGGAGTCTTTTCCCTACAAGGCAGCAATGGAGACACTGGAAAACAACTGGAATTCTTGGAGGCCTGCCCTTTGCAGAGCTCAGTGCTTGACAAAGCTTTTTTTCCTTCCAGCACAGTATCCAAGATGGGCCATATGCTCGTAGAGTCGGCAGCTACTAAGCCTTTGCTTCTTGGTAATAACATCCCACCTGGAAGGTACGTATAGAAACCTCCTTATGAACAAGGGAGGTTTTCTGCCACGCTCCACAAGCTGCTGGCAAACCTCAGCCTTGTCTGCAATGGTTGTGTAAGGAACAGCTGCTTTCACCATCCGTTCTACCCAATATTGCCAGAGAGCTCCGACAAAGGCTCGAGTATCTCCTTGTTATCTTTATTTTTTTAATTGACTGATAGTTTTCCACCCCATAAATCCCATTGTTCCCTTTTCACCCCCAGTGACCCAAGCTTTCTCCCCCTTTTTGCTCTTGAGGAGATATTCTTGAACACTTCTGTGCGGAGAGGTCAGAGGACAGTAATAATGAGGTCCATAGGAAAACTGTCCCCTCCTTTTGTCACATATTAGGCACAAGAACAGGCATTGTCCTAGTGCTGCCTGAAGCTCGGTGAAAATCAGTAGCCTGTCATTTAATAGCTTGGCTTTGGGGAATCCACACCCAGGCTGCTTTTGTATTGGCAGTAACAGTGGGAGGAGAGTCAGCGACAGCACCTCGATCAGAGGTGGAAGTTTGTTTGCAGGTGAGCTGGGAAGGGAAAGGATCCTTAGGAAGAGAAAAACCTTTCCAGTGAAATTCAGGGTGGCTTGATTTCCATTTCTAACCTGTTTATTGCAGTATATTGATGGGTGCTGGGGGAGGCAGTGAGCCTGGCTCTGCCTTCTGGCTTAGTCTTCAGATAAGTGTATTTTGATATGTGGTTTGTTGTGGTTTTGGTTTGGGTTTTTTTGTTTTATTTTTCTTTTTAATTTTAATTTCAAATCTTGCCTTTCTTTTATTTGTGAAACAGGAAACAGACTCTCTCTCTACTTCTGCTTTCAGGCTTGTTGGCACCTCCAGCCCGGATTTGAAAGTGCTGCAGACACAGATCACAGAGCACAGGGCTCTCTGCCAGGCTGCTGAACTGGAAAGAGACAGGCTTCTGGAACTGGTCACTGTGCTGCAGAAAAGGTAGCAGCTGATGCCACCAGTGTCCTTTGTTGGGATGCTGCAGTCCAGGAGCACTTGAGACGCGTGAGAGTCTAGGACAGGCAGATGAGAACACCACAGGCTGCCAGTGGGATCCTTCCCTGAAATATAGGGACGTTGACAGTGTTTCTGCTCAGTTTTCCTGCTTAGTTGACAACTCATTTTTGTTATTATTATTCTTTTAGAACAAAGGGCAGCAAAATTAGAGTCATCTTCAAGCTTGCCTCACCAAGATAAATCTAGAATTCGTGTCTTTCCCTATGTGAGGTGTTATTTAGGCAGGAATTTCTTCTGATTTAACTGAAGCATAGTGATGATTTCTCTATTATTCATTTCAGCTGATGTTAAAAGCCAGCTTATATTTTAGGAGGGTATGGGAAGCAAAGTCTTTTCTCTTTAGATACCTTTTAGCTACTGCTTTCTGCCCCATTTAATGTATATTATTTGATACCAAAATCTGGATTCCAGCTTGTGGGAAGATATACTTTTGTCCACGTGCTTTTGAACACAGTATTTGCTTTTTTGTTTTATTTTACACTATCATTTCTCACTAGTCTAAGTTTTGTTCCATCCAATTAATTGCAGTCAAAAAAATACTTGGGTTTTTTTTGTAAATACAGAAAAAAAAACATTTTTTTTGTAGGAAAGGTATCATCCCCTGTGCTTTTAAGGGCTAAATCCTGGAAATACACCCTGACAGCATTTTATTCGTGTTTGCAAGCCCGGTGACTTTAATAGAGCTATGCAATTAGATAGGGATAGAGGTGTGAGTGATAGCTGAGCTGGGACCATTGTGAATGTGGGATGATGAAGAACACAGAGTCAATGAAATGCACAGTTGCTTGTAAAATGTGCCATAGACCGATGATTCAGCAGCTCCACCGTTATCAGCCATTTATCAAGAGCTCCTGCACCTAAATTTGGTGGGACTGTGTGCAGTAACTCTTGGAAAACCTCAGGATAATATAGCACCCGGTCATATTTCAACATAAAGAGATGGCAAAAAAAGTTTGGCATTCCTCTTCTTCCCCTCCCCTGTTGGAATGTGGGTCAGCAAAGCTCAAGTAACATATATAATGCTTAAGTCAAGAGAGGAGCACTGGGAACAGTGACATGAGTGGGGTTTTCCTACAGCAGCTGCTGGAATTTCAGACTGCACTCACCACGGAGCAGAACGTGCTGTCAGAAGGTACTGACAGATCTGTAGGGCTGGGACCTACTGGGGAAAGGGGAAGAGCTGAAGGACCATTTCAGCTCAAGTTATTCATATTGGCAGAAGATTTAATAAAAACCGACCTCTCTTGTCATTTTTTCTTCGCCGTTTAATGTGAATGCTGCAGGAACACCTGGTCCAATGAAAGTTTAGTGAATTCAGAACCGCTGGGAGAAATATAATGTCTCATAGCATGTCACCAGCCTGGTAATTCACTGCCATAGGAGGTCAGAGTCTTGCCTGTAGCTAGATTTTTCAGACAGTGATATAATTTTATTATAGTTGTAATATTTTTCCAGTTAACACGAGCTAGGAGGGAAATAAGACTAATCAAGTCTCTTGATTCAGGGTGTAATCATCTGTCACCCAGGGGGTCAAGAAGGAAATTCTTCTACCCTTCACTATCCAACACAGCAAGGCAATTCAGGTTTCTCTCCAGCTTTTAAATCCTTGGCATCAGGCACTGCCCCACCGGAGAGGCACCACTGACCATGTCTGTGGGCACACAACAAATCTGGGTCATTCATTTTCAACAGCGTTGTGCAGGGTGAATAGAGGGACTTGGCTCTTCTGCTCTATGCTGCAGAGTGACCCATCAGTTTCTTTTCCACTCACTGTCTAATGGCCAAGTTTATTAAAAGCAATGTCAGGTTTCTTCCTTGCAGATAACTGATGCAAACCAGTTAAATGCCAGGTGGTGTTTTTATAAACTATTTTCCTTCCAATTTTTTCCAGAGTGTTTAAAAAAAGGCTACTTTATTATTCCTGTAATAAAATATCTCTCAACAACATCCAACTCGCCTGCTCAGCTCAGAGGTAGGCTCACCCAAGCAGCTTCCACTAACAAACCCATTATTTCCAACTGCACTCGTTAGATAATTGTGCTTTGTAAATTTGGAGGGTGTCATGGTGGGACAATTGCACTGGGATTTCTGCCTTTGGACACACCAAAAATTCTCCTTTTCCCTCTGCTGGGAGCTGTGCAGCACGAAGGAGGATTCAGTATCAAGACTGATCCTTAATTGTCACAACATAAATAAGCTGAACTACTTTCTTTTTTTTTTTTTCCCTCTTATCAGGGTGGAGGAAGGTGGAGATAAAGTCTTGGAAGCTGAGAAGAGGCTTCAGGAAGAGCGGCGGCGATGTGCCCTTTTGGAACAGCAGCTTGAAAAACGCCAGGTGGATCCAGGGAGGAACACGAGTGTACAGAAACCTGCCCCGAGGAGCAAAACAGGTGAGGTGGAGCAGCTTGCCTACAGCCATGACCCCTGTCCCACCTCTGGGGTTAACAGACAGCAGAAACTGTTTGGACCTTTATCTGTCAAAACTGCACAGGTGCTTGACCTTACACATGGTGATTTGGACCAGTGGACTAACCTAGAAGGTTAAATCCTGACCCTGCTTACTTCAAAATGATTTGGCCACCGATTTCAGTGGGATGAGGGGTTTTGCAGTATGTTCTTCACATGGGCTGGCAGTCTACATCAAAAAACAGGACACTGCCCTATGTTGCCACCATCCCCACTGCCGTGTTGCCTTTGCACTTCTGCCTGAGAGATTCATCTGAAGGTTAAGAGCAGAATTAAAGGACGCGTCCCCATTTAAGGCCTGTCAGTGGCTATGAAAAACTATTGCTGGTGATGAAGTAATTAGATCTGGTGTAATTTATTATCCTATGAACATGATAATCTCCTGCTATAAATATGAAAGCCTCACTAGCAGAGTTAAAGGAGAAGAATTCACGGTGGGTGTTAAATCTTTATTTCCCTGATCAGATCCTTTTATTGCTTTAGGACTCTGATGCTGTAGAGTGTCTAAACCAATAAAATAGCACATATTCTTAAGGAAACTTTCCCAGTGCTTTCCCTTTTTATATGTATTTTTATAAAGTAAAAAGACTTTGAATACCAGGATATGAACAGCAGGAACAGGAATTTCCATTTGGCAAATACTAGGATGCCAGCAGGCGGAGTTACGGTGATTAGAGAGGTCACAAACCTCATCAGAGACCTTGTACAAGCTCTTGGCCCGCCCCACACTGAAATGTGTCACCCTGGGCTGTAGTGGGACTGCCCTGCAGCTCAGCAGATGCATGGTTTACCACCAGGACTCTATCCAGCACTGTGGTGTGCTGTCTTAACACCTCAGAGCGAGCATCATGTGGTAGAATCTCCAATGGCCCATCTACATGGTGTTCAGGACCTCAAGGGATGCACTGCCACTCACCCATGCAGTGTATAGAGAGAATGAGGTATATGGGAATGGACTGAATCATTGCTTCAAACCTGCTCCTCTCTGTAAAATATCATAGAATCCTGGAATGCTTTGGGTGGGAAGGGACCTTTCAAGGTCATCTGGTCCAACCTCCCTGCAGGGAGCAGGGGCATCTGCAGCTAGAGCAGGATGCTCAGAGCCCACCCAGCCTCCCCTGGAATGGGGACAGGGATGGGGCAGCCACCACCTCTCTGGGCAGCCTGGGCTGAGGTCTCACCATCCTCACCATAAAAAATTTCTTCCTTAGATCTAGTCTGAATCTCCCCTCTTGTAGTTGGGAACCATTACCCTTTGTCCTGTCACTACACTCCCTGATGAAGAGTCCCTCCCCTTCTTTCCCTTTACGTCCTGCAAAGTCATCAGACGGTCTGGTCTCCCTGGAGCCTTCTCTTCTCCAGACTGAGCTCTCTCAGCCTGGCCTCACAGCAGAGGTGCTCCAAATTTTGGATCATTTTTGTGGCCTCCTCTGGACCCACTCAAGCAGGTCCATGTCTTATCTGTGTTGAGGACTCCAGAACTGGACACAGTGCTCCAGGTGAGGAGCTTCTTTGATCCGTTCCTTAGAGCAGACTCATTGTGTCCTTAGAAAGGGCTCCAGTCAACACTACCTCACTCTCATGGGTTTTTCTGTGAGCACTGATTTTTCAGAGCTTGCCTGTATTAACTGAGAGCCTGACAGATAAAAAAAATCACAAAAAAAACTTAGAACCTAACAGAAACCTCATGCTTAGAAACAAAGTGCTGCAGTTTTTGGCCTTTAGGAGACAGGATCTTGATAAGAGACCAGCACCAGCCCTCACAGAAGTGGTATTGTGGTGTGTCCTTGTGATTCCTGAGGTTTGCAGGTGAGAAACTTCAGAGCCTTCTTATGGTCCTGCAGACACCCAGAGGAAGAAATCAGGGAGTGTGTAGGGACAAATAGTAGCCAGGTGAGAGTTGTGGGAATGCAGCTCTCAGTGGTACACATTTCACTAACTCCATGCCCTCAATAGCATGGGAGCACTTTGGTGCTGTCTTCTAGAGGAGAATTGAACTGAATTTTTGAGTGCTCAGCCTTTCATGCAGCCCAGTTGTGTAAAGCATTGGTGTGTGGTTCTCTTGTGATATGTGTGCTCCACTCAGACTTCCCCTGCAACCTCAGAGAGATGCAGTGATGCTCTCCAAGTCCTGAACCATTTCAGTCAAGTTGTTGTGCTGTAGGAACCAGCTGGTCACTCACCTCTGGGAGTTGGGCATTTCCTAGCAGGAGGAAGCAGGTGGCTCTCACCAGTGTGAGGTTCCTTCTTCCTAGGTATTTACTTCACACGCCTTGTCTGCTTAAGGACTAAAAGCAAATGTGGAAAAGCCTTGGCAGCAAGACAAAGAAGAAGAAATCCTCTCTAAGTCCACAAGTAGGTGACAATCTATTTCACCAGCCTTTGAAGAGAGCTCAGCCCCAAACTCACTGGAGATGGTACAAGAAGCGAGGCTACAAGTCTTCTCTTCGGCAGGTTATCTACACTCTTTCATGCCAGATACTTGAAAAATAAGAAGGAATGAAAAGCTTGAAGTATCAAATAGAGACTGGAGAACCCGCTTATTAACATAATATTTTCTTTCTTTCTGAAAGTGCAAAATTGGAGAGAGCTGATCTAATTGCTAATCTAATGTTTCCAGTCTCTTCAGTTCAAGGGAAGTAGATAATGATGCTGCGTAGCTAGAAACAAGCCAGTTGTGTTTTTTTTTTTTAATTATTCATGCTTTTCAGGTTTTCTCTGTCTTATCCAATTCCTAATTAGCACAGAATAGTCCCAGAGGAGAAGAGGTAGGGAACAGCAGGTTCTCCTCAGCCCTGTAAAACACAACCTCAAGAGCAAAAGCACTTGTCGGTTATACAGCTTGGCCTTTTCTTCTCACGTGCTTTTGTCAGACTCCAAAGCTCTCTGATGAGATTCTCCTAGATATTCCACACAAAGAGGCTTTACTCTTCAATACCAATTTTATTTACTTACAGATATTTGATGTTATGTAGGATTGTAATATGGCAAAGTGATAGAACAATGTCCTGAAATAGATGTCGTGGAGCTGTGGTGCTGAGGGACGTGGTTTAGTGGTGCCCTGGCAGTGCTGGGTTAATGGTTGGACTCGTGATCTTAAAGATCTCTTCCAACCAAAAGGATTCTATGAAATCACAATCTGTTTTTCTACTCTACATTGAGCTGAACCACATGTGTGCTTCCCTCGTGCTGGTTTGGCCATCTCGAGGTAGATAGTACTTTCTATTGATTAGTTTTAGAGAAGGCCATTTACATTTTACTCAACTGATTTGGCCATTTATGTACAGCAGAGGCCACCCTCCAGTCCCCTTGGTGTTGTGATAAGTTCAGCATCCTCTACATACCTGTGGTCACTTCCTAAATTCCTTTCCAAGCTTCTTGAGCACATCATTCTTGCCTGTCTTCTCTCAGCCTTCTTCCATTGTAGGGTTTCACTGCTCAGTCACATTTTTTTTTTATTTCTCCAATCCCAGTAGGAAATTTTAATTATATTTTGTCTCTCACCCTGAAAAAAAAGAGGTTTTATGTCCCTTTGAAGAGGAGCAACGCTGTGTGTTTTGGGTAGGCTTTTATTTAGGAAAACATTCCTGATTTAGAACCTTAGTTTGAAGTATTCTTTTAAGTGCTTTAGTGCATTTAACCTGAGCTGTGTTTATGCTGAGGATCAAAGCTCTTGACAAAAGCTGTTGCAGTGTGTGCCACAAGAAAACTGTATCACAGGCATTCAGGAAGCAACAGTGAAAGATGACAAGATAAACATCAAAATACTCCTTTTCAGCTGTTTCTATCACCTCTTGTTTTGGCCATGTAAATATTTTGGATTTTTATTTTTTTTTCTTAATCATAGAATGTTTTGGCTTGGAAGGAACCTTTAAAAGTCATCTAGTCCAGCCCCCCTGCAGTGATATTACTGCATGTAGCCCAGAAATACAAACTCATCGTGTTTTAATTTTGCTGAAAGGAGATTAAAATAAAAGCCTGTCATATATATTTACAGTATCTTCATAGATATATGTAGAACTTCACAGATTCCTTAGTATTTGTTTGCTGTTTCCTGAGATGTGTGCCTTACTCGGTGTGCTACCAAGTGAAAGTGGTTGGTTGTTTTACTGAAAGTCCCATTTTGTGATTAAATCTACAGGCCAGTCTGTCAGTCACTCAAGACTCACCTTGAACGTGAGAGACAGGAAGGAGCTCTCCACAGCCCAGCTCTCCAAACTGCCTCTAGAATCACAGATAGAAGAGCTGAGCACAAGGTATGGTTTCCCTTCCTCCGTGCTGTGTGACTCACGGTAGCTAAAATTCATTGGTGTCCTTTTAGCAGTGATATTACCTGCACCCCTTACTCAGCACCTAGAAAACTCTGGACATAACAGATCGTAGGATCCCAGGATGGTTTGGGTTGGAAGGGACCTTTAAAGCTCCTCTAGTCCAACCCTCCTTCACTGAGCAGGGACATCTGCAACTAGAGCAGGTTGGTCAGAGCCCCAACCAACCTCACTTTGAACACATCCAGTGATGGGGCATCCACAACTTCCCTGGGCAACCTGTGCCAGTGTCTCACCACCCTCAGAGTGAAGAACTTCCTGATATCTAATCTAAATCTCCCCTATTTTAATAGTTTGAAGCCATCACCCCTCATCCTATCACTACAAGCCTTTGTAAAAAGTCCCTTCCCAGCTTTCTTGTAGCCCCCTTCAGATACTGGAAGGCCACACTAAGATCTCCCTGGGGCCTTCTCTTCTCCAGACTGAACAACCCCAACTCTCTCAGCCTGGTTTGAGCTTGTCTTGGTCACTCTTACACAAATTTCCTAATACTCCTGGAAATGTTAAGCTCATGCAAACATTAAGCAACATAAAACACGTGCAAGGAAGAAACCTTTATTTTCTTTTTCTTTCCTTATGCTTTGATTGCAAGCTTATCAGTGAAAATAAAATTATAACCTTTAACAGAACAGATCTGTAAAGTATCCTGGTCATTTAATACTCGTTTCTCTCTCAAAGAGAGAAGGAACAAGTGCTAAGTCTGTTCTTTCTCACGCCTGTCATAAAATCACCAGTGAGCACGTGTTTTGGTGTTTTTCTTCCCCAGAACTGAAGCACAGTTCTAATATGCTTTGAAGCTCCCCAGCTCATATGAAGGTTTTCCTTTTGTTTCCTCCTAGGCTTGTGATCCAGCTGGATGAGAACGAAGCTCTGAAGGCTGCTTTGGAGACCACTGTGAGAAAGAAAGAGGAAGACTTTAAACTGTATCAAGACACAATGGACCAAATGAAGGGTATCTTTTTACAGGCCATTCGGCAGCAGAAACAAGAGAAGAGTTAAGCAAGATATTCAGAGTCCTTTGGAGTGCAAAGCAGGGAGGGAGACTGGGCATCCTGCCTGTGAATTAAAATGCAGTGGCAGTGTCGTTTTGCAGCCTTGGATCACATCATTTCTTTCGCATTTGCAGAAGAGGATGAGAAATGGAGATGAAATACAAAAAGAGCGAAGGTTTTGCTTGTCAGCAGATTCTGTCTGTAAGAGTTAGGAAGCAGCTGGCTCTCAAAGTGCACATGCTGTAGGTTGCTGCAGTTTAGGAAGCTGCAATTCTGCAGTGTGATTTTGGGCAAAACCTCCCTAGTTTCCACTGAATTTTCCTTCAGAGGGCTCGATATTCAATATGCTGCTGCCTTTATCAGCTCCTAAAGGAATCGCTCTGTGGAAGCGATGCCAGCTGCCTTCCAGAGTCACACCAAGAACAAAGCAGTTCTGTTTCTCTCAGCACACCGATACCTGTCTGTCTCAGATTTCCCATAGCTGAGGGAGTGGATTAGCCTGGCCTGGGAATATCTGCAAGTGAACTTGGCTGGGGGGCCCCACTCACCATTCCAGCCTGTTTCTTTGCTTCAACATACTGGCCACAGAGTTTTCTGAGACTTGGTGGCATTTCCACTTGGAAAGGTAGACTGTGCAGATCACCCCTACGATCAGTCAGACCAACCTTCAGCTCAGCTTGTTCCATATGAACCATCCAGGTTATGAATTCCTCGTGTCGAGGTCTCTCTCCATCCTTCAGGCAGGTCTTGCTGTCACTAGGGTGAAACACTAACAGGTCTTCGCTGCAGACATGGAGGGACGTTTGGAGGTGCTGCAAACCTTTGCACCTCTGTCCTTTCCCTCTTGCAGCATGGTGAGGACACCAAGTGCAAGCTAATAAGGCGTTAGCGTGCAGCAAGCGAGCCTTGGGGGATTACGAGCGAGCTCGTCGTTTTTGCATAGTGCTGCTTTGTTTCTCGGTCTTGAAAGCTCCTTTTCTTTCTCTGCTTTGCGTTGTCAGGCTCTTTTTGCGAGGGTGATGTTTGTCAGACTTTAATCCCAGCTGCTGCCGGTGCAAAGGGGATTTGTGGACAGGCAAACTGCTGCTGCTCCCCAGCACGGGGGCTGCATCCTGACTCCACTGGCGGAGTGGAAAGGGAAGCAGAGCGGGAGTTAATCCAGTTGTGGTGAGGGTGGTGTCTTCCCCATGGTGTTGTCCCTGTGTTTTTTCCTGCTTAGGTTCAGAGATGTCTCTCTTCAAACAGTTCTCAGAGACCCTGATGGAGGAGGTCACGGAGCTGAGGGTGAGCTCAGCACCTGAGAGTTAACTCTGTACTTCAGAGCCCTGCTCCACTCTGCCAACGCTGGCTCCTAGCACAGCAGAGCTGTCAGGTGGCCCTCTTACAAAAAGCAGGACAAAAATGGTTCATTGCCAAATTTCTCCTGTTCACCCCACAGATAACATCAGAGGAAATGGCATCTTGCAACCCACAGTCCTCCTGACAACTCAGACTCACAGAGTCCCAGTATGGTGGGGGTTGGAAGGGACCTCTGGAGATCATCTGGTGCCACCCCCCTGCTCCACCCAGCAGGGTCACCCAGAGCAGGGGCCCAGCAGCGCAGGGTCCAGGTGGGTTGGGAATCTCTCCAGAGCAGGAGACTCCACAGCCTCTCTGGGCAGCCTGGGCCACTGCTTTGTCATCCTCAGAGTAAAGAAGGTTTTCCTTATGTTCAGATGGAACCTCCTGTGTTCCAGTTGGTGCCCATTGCCCCATGTCCTGTGGCTGGGCACCACTGCAAGAGTCTGGCCCCATCTTCTTGACCCCTGCCCTTTAGATACTGATCAGATTCTTTCTCGGTCTTCTTTTCTCCAGGCTAAGCAGCCCCAGGGCTCTCAGCCTCTCCTGGGCACAAAGATGCTCCAGTCTCCTAAGCATCTTTGTAGCCTGCACTGGACCATCTCCAGTAGTTCCTTGTCTCTCTTGAAATGGGGAGCCCAGAACTGGACACAGGAAGAATCATCAATCTTAGATCAAGAGACAGACACACTCTCATCCAAGTGAGCTGCCGTTTGTTTCTCTTCAACTCCATCCCAATGACTGTGCAGCACGGGGTAGAGCGAGCAGACCAAAGAGAAGAAACCAACCCACCTCCAACAGCTATTTTAAGGAGCTGCAGTAGTGAGGGGATCACTCCAAAAAGCTGCCTGAGCTGCAGCAGAGGTGTGGAGAATTTGCTATGCGGTGGCTGCTAAATCCAGGCTGGTATCTTGCAGCTGGCGATTCTGATTTCGCTTACACAGGAGTGTGAATCAATAATATTCACCCCTTAAGGACAGGAGAGGCAACCTGCCGCCCTTCTAATACACAGGCAGGGTTTGTCCCCCATCCCATGATGAGGCAGTGAAAATCATACCACTCCCCAGCAAAATTCTTCCTGGGGTGACTACGAATCAACCCACGAAATGCAGATGAGAAGCTGGGAGCTCCGTCTGTTCCAGCACACTTATGGCTCACTAGCACGTGGTGCAAACCTCCGGTGCTGCAACACTCGTTTCTTTAAACATTGGCTTGTTTGGGGTTGCACAGAAGCATTTTCTTGTGTTGTGTTGGGGTTTTTTTCCTGCACAAACGCGCCCAGAGCACCACCACCTTGACAAGAGTTAAGATGCTATAAACCAGTTTATCCAGTGAGCCCGTAGGCTGCAACTGTTTCTCATGGAAATGTGCAATTTGTCTCCCGTCCCAGAGCAGTGGAGGTGTCTGAACACAAGCCAAATTGCCCAGGTCTTCTCAGTTTTCATCTTGGTTTTGAAATAAACTTCCTCTGCGCTTCCACAGAGTGACCTGCCTTCGAATTCTCCCCGTGCTGACTCCTGCAGCAGCTGCTTCCCAGGTTTCAAGATATGAGATGGATTTTCTTGCAGCATGTGTCGTTTTGTTGCTGAATGGAAGAAACCCTGACAGATCTTGGAAGCAGCAGCTCTATTTCTGCTGGCACCAGCAGCTCCATGTCCCCCACCCCATCACTCAGAGAACAAAACCAGTGACAGTATTTTCTTCACTGCCTGCAAAAGCCCGGACGGCTGCTCCTCTGCCACAGGATCTCTCCAGCATACTTGACCTGCTGCTTGAGCTACAACATTGCTTTTGGAGATCAGAAGCCTCCACAACCCCATCCTTTCCTTGGAAGCTTGTCCTCATGGATAATTGCCAGCCTGTTAAATACCCATCCCTCAACTCTCATTTAAATTTCTCTGGCTTCAGTTTGCAGCCAGTTTCTCTTAACGCTTTTCCTCACCGGATGGAAGTGGTGGGAGTACCCAGTGTTTCCTTGCTGGGACAGCCTTCATCCAACGTAAAGTCACGTCACAGGCTCTGAGTTTTTTTGGTGCCCTGTTGCAGCTAATGGTGGTGACAGGCTTGTTGAGCCTGGAGAGAAGGAGGCTCAGGGGAGACCTTCTGGCTCTGACAGCTCCTGACAGGAGGCTGGAGCC
>JANHFX010022413.1:0-24024 GCA_027560015.1 Chloroceryle amazona | reverse complement strand
GGGCAGCGTGTGCTGCGCGGTGTGTCGGAGGCCGAGGCTGCTGCTGGTTTCCGAGAGCAGTGTTGAGGGAGGCTTTAAAATGTCCGGCCGGCTTTGCTTGCTGGAGGTTATCTGCGGCCTTTACGAGACGGCGTAAAACAGGCACTAACCTGTCTTTCTGGGCCCCATCTTCTAACCCAGAACAGTCCTTCAGTCATCAGGACGCTCTAGTCGTTATCTTTGGGGCGAGGTCGTTCTCAAATTAGGTAATATAAGATTTTCAAGAACTTTGAAGAAATAATGTTCAGTCTGGCTAAATGTGTATCCTCCCTTTTTCTACTGCCTGGTGAGAGAAAATGCTCGCTTTTCTTGTACGGAAATGGAAAGCTTCACACGAGAGTCTTTCTGGGAGGATATTATTTAATTTTTGGGATTGCAGTCTAAGCGTTAGAAATTCAGAGGCTGGAGTAAGAAATCTAGTATGTTAGGTTTTATTTTAGGAAACATACAGGTCTAAACTTTAAAAATTCTCCAACAAGGGGTTCTTTTAAAGTATGTGCTGTTTAGGAAAAATATATGACATTGTAGCTTTGCTCACTCATTCTTTGCTTTCACTCGTTATCTTGTATGCTGAAGAGGAGGTGCTGGGGAAAGTACAGTTTATACATCTTTATAATTGTATTAAAAGTGCACAAATGGAGGTAACTTGAAATTTGGTATCAGTTGAGGATAATACTCCTTAAATTTAGTTTTGAGGGAGAAGGCAATGTAGGTGTGAAATGCTAATGCTAAACGTTTTCCTTGAGAAAATAAGCTTCAAAGCAAAAGTGCGTGTTATGGGGGGATGTGCATTTTACCACAGAACATGGCCTTTTCACAGGTTGATGAAAAGATGTTATATAGGTACCATTTAAGTATTTCTGAGGCTGGTATCTGATAGCTTAAGCTTTCTGAAATGAGCATCAATAATACTTCCTGTAAATGAAGCTGGGATCTGATTTTGCACCCTTTGGGCCTTTTTGGCAACCGGGAGCCTGATGCTGTTTGAGTGGGAATTATTCCAGGTTTCTTGAAGCACAGAAAACCAGGTGTAAAAATAAAAGGTGAACAAATCAAGAACTTACTTTATTTTTGTCAGGTAAAAGCTGAAGCTGCAATGCACCCATGAGTGAGCAGCGCTAGTTGTGTACATCAATGGCCTCCATGCCAATAATTCCAGACTCTTACAACCATGTGTTGGCAGAGTTCGAATGTTTGGATCCGCTACTTTCTGCACTCAGGCTGGATTCTAGTCGTCTGAGGGTGAGTTTGCGGTGTTTGGTTTGTGGGATTTTGTTTTTCAATTCAAATAATGTCCTTATTTGTTTTATTATGTGAATAATTCTTGTTCTTTTTGTGTGAGTGCATGCTGGCTTATGGGGGGAACGCCTTGAGAAGTAGTGGTGAAGGCAAAGGATCCTGTTACTCTGTGTGTGTGTTAATGCATCTGCGGGGTAAACAATACAGCCTCACATGGCTGCTGTGTTACCCAGTTTGCCTCAGTCCCAGAGTGTGCTATTGTGGGATCTTGGGCAGTCGTGCTGCCAGCGTTTCAGGACTGGTACTCACAAGTGGCAAACAACAGAGCCTTTAAAAAATAGTATAATAATGCAGAAAAAAGATACTGTTACTAGTACTGAGTAGCAGCTGTGTTGAGCATTCTGATTTTTACTCCCTCAGTGCACTTGTGTTGACGTGTCGAAGAGATGGCTTGCTCTGGGCAGTTCGGGAGGAGGACTGAACCTCATACAGAAAGATGGCTGGAAGCAAAGACTTTTTCTCACTCATAAGGTAAGGGAAAGAATTCTGTGCGGAAATTTCAAGGTAAAGCGGGACTAGGAAAGAGACATTGTTTTATGATCATTTTTGTTTTGAGTCAGACATTTTCAACTTGCTGTATTGTCCAAATAAGGTGAAGATTTGGGCTGCTCTGTTTAAAACAAGGTTGGGGTACAGGAATGTTTCCCCAGTGTGTGGTGTGATAGACTTCATAAGGCATGGAAGAAATCACTTGAAAGAGTCAGACCTTTGTTTTTCAAATTCTTACTTTTAACAGCAGCAACAAAATCCCTTAAATATTTAAGACTGAGAAGATAACTTTGAACATGAAACCAGAGCAGCTGACATGTACCAATGTCTGGATCTCCAAACTAGAACTGCCTGGATAAGCAAAGGAAAGACAGGCTGTCTTGCTCTTGCTGAAAGAGGCCATGGGGCAGGGATTGCTGTTTCTACAGCCAGAAGCTATGTCTTGGGAGCCACTGCTGCTCCCACCATAACATACATGCAGCCGTTCTTTTAAGGTTGGGAACATCTTGCTTAGTTCTGGGAAAACGCTTTCTATAGGTGGAAGGACAGGAGGTAGATTTCTGTATCTTCCAAATGAGAGAATGGACTGCAGTTGTTTCTCTTGGTGTTATCATGTTGTTGTCAGCTGCATCTTTTTAGAGGAAGCTTGGTGTTTGCAAACAGAACCCAAAGAAAGAAAGAAAGAAAAAAAACAAACCCAAACCCACATCCCAACAAAGCAATGTCAGCTGTTGATACGAATCTGGTTTATGTCTTAAAGACAGAAGTTGCATAGTGTAAAGGCAGTACAAGAACAACTTTGACCTGCACTTGCTCCTGTGCTTGCTTTCAGGAAGGTGCCATTTCCCGGGTTGCCTGTTGTTTGCATGATGAAGACTATGTTGCTGTTGCCACCAGGTGAGTGATGCATTCACAGAGCTGAATGATGGATAAATATTTTTAAGCAGCTTCCAAGTTTCAGACTTGGACGTCTGCTGAGAACCTCGTGGGGGCTGTGAATTAAATGACAGAGGCCCCTATAGAATAATTCTCTGCGCAGACAGTTTACTGAACTTTTTTTTTTGAATAATTGTTCCAGAACAAGTATTATTCCTGTAATGGAACATCTGCAGGAGAGCTAAGGCATGTGAAGTGATGATGATAAATGTCTCTCTTGAGACCTTTCAGCATCAAAAGAAGTTATCTTCATTAACATGGGAGAGTGAGATTGGTAGTTAATACCACTTACATTGTTTTAAATACATTTAAGTGCATGTAGTAAATGCTTAAGTTTTCTGTTATTTATAATAGTGCGTGTTTGTCACTGGTAAACACAAGAAAACTTTTTTCAATTTTATTTTGTTTTTTAATTGTTGTAGTCAAGGTCTTGTAGTAGTCTGGGAGCTGAATCAGGAACGTCGTGGGAAGCCAGAACGGATTTATGTTTCCTCTGAGCATAAGGGCAGAAAAGTCACAGCTTTATGTTGGGATACAGCCGCCCTTCGTGTTTTTGTAGGAGATCATGTGGGAAAAGTGTCAGCCATCAAGATTAACACATCAAAGCAAGGCAAGGTAAAATGTAACATACTTTGTTTGGGATGAAGAGGTTCACAGGGGATGATGCATGTCAGCTCATGAAGGTCTGGTATCTTTGACTGTTGGGATGAAGAACTAGGCTGTTGAGACAACAATAGAAATCCTAGCCTGTGAATTCACAGGTATCAAGACCATTGCATTTAAAGAAAGAGCAAAAAATTCAACTGTCGAAAGAGGAAAAAGGAGGGGAGAGAAGGGAAAGGCCCATGGAATATGTCTGCTCATGCCTGTTAAAGGAATGGGTTGGCTGATTCTCTCATGTGATGCACTTTGTCACATTCCTAACAGAGAAAACTGCTTTCAGTTACCAAAAATGTTGACTGCTAGAAAACTTGAGTGTAGTTCCCAGAAGTTTCTTAGGAATAAGAACTCTGTGACTTTGTTCTGCCACCCATGCAAACTGAGACACTTGTGGAATAGTGTTTGGTTAATTTGCTGCAGGATAGTAAATTGAGTTTATGCAAACCACCTAAATCTGATGGAAGGTTTGTTTGATGGGATTTGGGGATTTTTTTATTTTTTTTTTTTGTATCAAGTATTCCCTTGGCTCTGTCTCCATGAAACTGTTTGCTGGCTGAAAGTACCCAAGGGGAGAATTGAAGGAAATGACAAAAGCACAAAGCTTACAAAAGGAAGAATGGAAACTAAAATGTTGAGATACTACAGGGAGATGATTGTTTTTTTTTTTCTTCTTAAACCTTTAACAGTGGATTTGGGAAATGGAGGATTTAAGCTTTTAAGCATTGAAGCATTGTTCTGATAAAACAGCAGTTCCTTTCTGCTCTCTCCTGTGCTGTGTGTGTGTAACAAATGTGAGTCTTCTCTGAATTTTGCAATTTTAAGTTAATGAAACAGTCTTTACTTTGAACTGAGGACTGATCTGTTTGTGTTATTTTATTTTGTTTGTTTGTTTTCTTTTTTTTTTTCTTCCTTGCTTTCTTTCTAACTGTAGGCTGCTGCAACTTTTGTGATGTTTCCTGTTCAGATTATAACCACTGTAGATTCTCGGGTTGTTCAACTTGATTATTTGGATGGAAGACTGCTTATTTCTTCGCTTACACGTACTTACTTGTGTGATACAGAAAGGCAAGTTACATTTCAGTAGTATATTACTGGATTTTGCAGAATCACACAGTTTCTGAAGTGACCTCTGGAGATCATCTAGTCCAATTATCTTGCTCAAAGCAGAGTTGGGTAGAGCAGATTGTGCGGGACAGTGTCCAGTTAGCAGGGGCAGTGTCAAAAGCCTTAGTGAAATCAAGATAACACTCATTGCTCCCCTCTCGTTTATCAAGCTAGTCATTCTATTGTAGAGGGCTATTAATGTGATCTTCCTTTCATAAATCCAAGCTGACTATTCATAAACACCATTTTATCTTCCATGTTACTGGAAATGGTTTCTGGGATCACTTCTACCATCACCTTCCCATTACCAGGTTTACTGACTGTTTCTCTTGGTAAAAAAGCTTCATGATCTTCATGAGCCTTAACAAGTATGGATTTTTTCCCCTAGAGAGAAGTTCTGGAAAATTGGTAATAAAGAGAGAGATGGAGAATTTGGAGCATGTTTCTTTCCTGCTGGAAAAAACAGTGGGAATCAGCAGCCGTTAATATATTGTGCTCGACCTGGTTCAAGAATGTGGGAGGTGAACTTTGACGGGGAAGTGCAAAGCACCCATCAGTTCAAGCAGCTGCTCTCAGCACCACCGCTCCCTGTTGTTACTCTCAGGTAGAAACATGAGTATGACTGGTGATAAAATTGGTGGGGACTTGTAGACTAGCTAAAAAGAACTGCATTAATGCTGAGAAGATTAAATAAACTCCCTGTGCAGTCTAACATCAATCCTAGTTGTCGTCTTAACACATTCTCCTCTAATAACAAAAGCCAGTAGTTGGATTATCAAAAATGCTAAACCCTTGGTTCTGCAGGTATGTCTGTGTGACTATCACAGTGAATGCTGGTATCATAAGACTGGGTTTATTTAAGCCAGCATTGTATTTACAGAATTTAGAATATTAGGAAGTGATATTATTGTAGTTATGCTTGTAACAGATAATAATTTCACTTTACAGGCTGGATCCTCATTATGTTACTTCCAGCTACTCTCCACAATCTCTGTCTTTCCCCAAGCTACTGTATTTGACGTGAGTATTTGTTGGTGTAGCTTCCTGTTAATAAAGTAGCCTTAAAAATAAAAAAGTTGTATATTCTTCTGATTTATATTACCAGCTTCATCTTTTTGCATAAGAACTTTCCAACCATCATGCTGAACAACCATCTCTCTCCTTGCTTGCTGTTCTTGAGCCAGTGGCATCCCTGCATATTTTACAGTGACTGCCATGATTAACTGTTGTGCATTAATGTCTGCTTTGCTTGTAGTGAGCACTATGTGATGACTTGGACAGAAAGAGGCATTTATATTTTTCTTCCACAAAGTGTTCAAGTCTTACTCTGGAGTGAAATAAAAGGTAAACTTTAAGAATCTTTGCTTTGTAATTTTGTCCGTTATGTTTGTCACTTCTGAAGTCTTTGCCTATATCACAGAGCCTTTTCAACCTCTATTTCTGCATCTGGATTGCAGATCATTGGTCAGAAAAGTTTTCCCTTGTTATCTGTCAAGTATATTCCTGAATATTAACCTTCTCCTTGCCTCCTCCAGCCAGTTTCTCCCTCCACACTTTTGAAAACATGCTTGGCAAACAAAACATGGTGTAGAGTGAATCTTAAAGTACAGTAATCAAATAGTGAGAGGTAATACCTGCGGTATTAGTGAGGTAAAACCTGCACTATCCTTTCCTCATTTCTGTTGATTTGGGTTTATTGGCAGGTGTCCTGCAAAGAACAGTCTGGCTGCTGACAGCTTGAAACCTGGGGTGTGGTGTGGTGGTGGTGGTTGTTGTTGGTTGGTTGGTTGTGTTTTTATAATGCCTGTCTGAATTGGAGCCAGGGAATATACCTGTCCGGCAAACGAGTGAAACCTCATAAATGATTTTGTGCATGCTGTTAATAGCTGTAGTCTTGGAATGGTTACTCGCTGTCAGTCAGTCTTTTCCTTGCCCTTCTCTTCCCCCCCTTCTGGAGTTAAGTTTTGCATGCTTTTGTCATGGAGTTTGCATGTAGCATAACTATGTCACTTGAACGCTGCTGAAAGGTCTAAGTGTTTTTCTACTGGCAGTTGTTTTCCTTTTGTTTTAAAGCTAACAATGATGTATTTCTCATCAGTCTTTTGTTTTTCATCCCCTTTCAGAGGGAAAGGGAACCTTTCAGTAACTTTAGTGTACTTTTCAAATGCTTTCTAGAAATGCAACTCTGGAAAGTTTTGATACCTGAGCTGTGCTTTATAGTTTTTAGATGGTGGCTTAGTGCTCTTCAGTATTTCTGCTATCGTATGTCTGGCTTTTGCACACGTTTGTGGTCAGATGGGAAATACATCCTCACCTTCTTTTAGGAACAGAAAGGAACATTGACTAATTACTTCAGCCCTTCAGATATTTCTATGCATCTGGTTTTGCAGATATTCAGGATATTGCAGTTTACAAAAGTGAGTTGTTCTGTCTGCATGCAAACGGAAAAGTTGTGCACCTCTCACTTCTGCTGGCAGACCGCTGCGTAGAGCGTCTGATAAGAAGAGGGTTCTGGACCCTTGCTGCCAGGGTCTGTTGTCTCTTCCAAAATTCAATTATTTCTTTCCGAGTAAGTAAATACCTACTTGTAAATGTGCAGTGCAACATCGCTCTGTTTCTTGTCCCCCTCTTCCACTAAGTTCCATAGGTTTCTGAGATTCATATTCTTTGATTTTCTAAAAAGTCTTTGAAACATAATACTTTGAGGATTAGAGTTAGCCTGAATGTATGGTACCTTTTGCTTTCTACATGTACATTAGAAACAATAATGCTTCTGTGTCACTGTATTTTTAGGCAAGAAAAAATTTACCTGTGGACAAGCTGGAGCACTTGAAGTCTCAGCTGGATGCCTCAACCCAACAACATCTCATTACACAACTGGAAGACCTAATTTCAAAGTTGGAACCAGTAGATTCTGCATGCAGCAGTAGGAGGAGCAGTATTTCATCTCATGTACGTTTATTGCTAGTGCCAAAAGTGATATCTGCAGATTCTAATCTTTATGGCTTAAAATCACCTCATTGCTCACTTTGAAGATGATGTTTCATTTTTACCATGTGTACAGTAGCTGATAATGAGACTTGAATTAGGCAGGGTAGAGAGGTATGAGACACTACTGCTTGTGTTCTTTAAGCTCTCGGACCTCTGCCTTTTTTCTGCGTTTTGTGGCTAATGGTCAAGATGTGGATGAAGATTGATACAAAGAAGGCTTTCTCCCCAGCTGAGTGTAGTGTCTTAACATGCTTCAGTAAAGGTCATCTTGATTGTCACTGTAGTTATATGTGGTGAAAACAATATCCGAATGCTCAGAACTGTCCTAGCCCTGTTAAAAATATTCTCTCACTCCATGAAGCTTAAACAGAGAGCTCCAAGGAAAAAAGAATTCTGAGTGTATTTAGCACATTGCTGATACTCTTTTACACATATTGCTGCTTAGTGTTTTCTTGGCTTCCCAGCAGCTTTTCAAGAAAGGGGAAGCATTCTATAGTTAATACAGTACCAGCTGCTGTTTTCACTCTAACAAAGTTTAAAAATTAAAGTTTAAAAATCAAGTTATGTAAATTCCATCTTGATGTGGTAGATAAGTTTGGTTTTTTTCCATTAACAGATGGGAAAGTAAATTACATAGACTGACCATGAGCAAAGGAATGTACATGTGTCCTGGAACTCAGCAGTTCTGCAGGCTCTGTAACTGTGCTAGCTGGGTGTGGCAAACCAGCAAAAGTACTCTTGGGTACACAGGTACTAGGGGGTGAAGTGACCATCTCTGATGCAGGACTAAAGCAGAGATGGTTTTAGTCTTGTACTAAGTACACCCCTTGTTCTGCAGGCTTCTTTCCTATAAGCAGTCACAGCATACACATCTTTAACTGGGCTTCACCCTTACTGGCATCTGTGTACTTTGCCATTCTGGGCATGTCAAAAATAGACCATTATATAGGGCTTTTCCAGACATGGAATCATGATGTGCTGTGGGGTTATTTGTGTGAATATGGCTGTTTTGAGTTCACTGCAGGAAGTTTAACAAGGAACTAGAATTTACATGCTCTTGTCTGACAGGAAAGCTTCAGTGTCCTAGACTCCGGAATATATCGTGTTATCAGTCGAAGAGGCAGTCAGTCAGATGAAGATTCGTGTTCTCTCCACAGTCAAACGTTCTCAGAAGATGAGAGGCTTAAAGAGTTTCCTGCACACCAGGAAGATGAGCCAGTAGAACTTGGTAAAGTTTCTTAATGAAAATAAGTTGTTCAAATGACATTTTTATTTATTCTACAAGAATTGGGTTGCCTCTGTGCTTTTATTTTCTACTATAAGCTATCCATGATTAAATCTTCTAATTTGGTCAATGGGAGCACTGTCAAACTTCTTGACGCATTGGGGTGAAATGCTGGCTCCACAAAAATCTGAGCTTAAAAGCAAACAAAACCCAGAGAAACAAAGCAAAAGATCCAGAGGGCTTTTACCAAGCTAGAACTCCACTCAGGTATGTCCCCCCTCCCCACCCCGTTCTCTGTGTCCAGTTCAGTATGAATGCTAAGATTTCCTCAGCTGACTATGCCAGTGTTCCTTGAGCTTCATATGAGATTTGTTTGCCCCTGCTACATGTCCAGTATTTTTTTTCCAGGAGAGAATTTCATAGTTGTGGTTCTGGCTTTGTATTTCTTCAGGGAAAACAGTAGACTTACGATAAGTGTTCTTACCTTTCTTGCAGCGTTTAATTTGTACAGGAGATCGTGTCTTACATATGTATACATTAGCATATGGATGATAGAATTGTTAATAACTAATATTTAGACCATTGAGAGACCTTTTCTATTTCCGAACAAATACATGTCCCTGGACAAAAGCTGGAGTGCAACACTAATGGGCCTTGTTCTCTGGTTGGGACTGGGAGGGGATGCAGGAACCTGAGATGATGGAGCTGGCTTAGTTCCAGGTATAGTAGAAAGGCTTTCCAATAAAAAGGCTGCTTTTTAGCTTTTGCAGAGAGTAGGAGTGGAGGATGGGGAGAACTTGGATGCTTTGCTGGGGGAAAACCACAGTGAAAAGGAAGAGCATAGAAACTAGTATTTACTCCCCTGCTTGTCACTAGTGTTATCCTGCTGACTAAGCTCCAAGCTGTTTGTAGCACTTAAGTTTGCATGTGCCTCTTTACTGACATGACTGTTTAAAAAAAAAAGTGAGAAAACTTGGAAGTAAGCCTGTCATTTCTGATATTAAAACTCTAAAATGAAAGGACATAGTTTTTGAATGTTAGAAAACAGATCTGTCTGCTCAAGAAGAGACAACAAATTTGCTGATTATTTCAAAGTAGAGAAGTTGTAGATGCTTTTTGAAGCACGTGTACTTAATTTGGTATTTAGAGAAATGGCCCTAGTGTTTCCTTGCTCACACTTATGTAAGATGACATAAGTTTTTAACTTTCTAATCTGTGTGATGAACAAAAGCAGCTTTATTTACAAGCAATCATAAAATTGGTTGTGACCTTTAGGCGCTACCTGGAGAGAGACTGGATTCTGATGGTAGAATTTCTGTAACAGCACATCTTTTCCTCTTAACAGTGCAGAGTTCTGGCTGTTGCAAAATGCAGTGTCATCCTTACTTAAAAGGATACACTTTTTTCTTATTTACATCACTTACAAATACAATGTGCATTTGTACCAGTAAATGATTAATAAAAACACATTCTAGATACTGTTAGGGATGTAGGAATGAAAAGGAAATAGTGATGCTATATTGTGATTCTTACCAAAAGCCAGAGAGCTGTGGGCTCAATTATATTTTTAAGTCCATTCAAATACATGGGTGATTTGTACATTAACCATACCTTGTGGGTGTCTCCCTGTGTTCACATGTGATTTAGGTTTTAGGAAGCCATGCAATGTAAATTGAAGTATGTCATAATATTTTCCTGGATGTTTAAATAACTGTAAATGGATTAAATCAAGCTTTTTTTGTCCCTTAAATGGACTCTAAGTCTGCTTTTAGAAGGTAGCTTTCATACAGTTGTTGATCATCATTTGCTTTGTTACACAGCCAAGACTATTAACAAAACAGACCTACTGGATTCCAAGTCAGTAATACAATGGCCCTTGAAACCAGGTAGTGCTTTTCTGTCTCTCCACATCCTGGAATATTAAGTAGGGAAATACCATGTTAATGAATTGACAACTTGCAGTTTGTTTCACTGTTCCATTTTTGCCAGGCCACTGTTTCATGACTCTTTATTTCAATTCCATTTATTAGACAACGTATCTCATGCATCTGTGATGGTTGAGGCTGACCGGAATGAGACATTTCTCCCATTCAGTATTCCTTTGTCATTTCGTTCCCCATCTCCTCTCGTCTCTCTCCAAGCTGTCAAAGAAAGGTAAAACTTGTAGCAGGTTCACTCATCCATTACATCTTTCCCTTTTCTGTCCCTTAAATTTGTAGCATTTGCTGGTTTAGTTCATACTCTGTTTTTCAAATATCTGAACTGAAACAGGAGCAATGTGGTCAAGGTTGCTTTGAAACCTTCTATATTGACTCTAAGGAAGGTACCAATAGCTACTGCTAACCTCAGTGGAGCCAAGATTTCAACCTCAGTTTTTAAATAGCTAAAAGTGTTTAAATGTCTAAGAGTGTGTAAGATTACCCTGTAAGCTGTGGTTGTGGTTTGTATTCAAAGCATGCTTACTGAGTATTGTTTTGGCATTTCACATTTCTGGCACTCAGATGAGTGAGTGAAGGCTTCCTGTGTTTCCTGGGGACAAACATTACAATATTCAGAGCAAGCTAGATATTGCTAAAGCACCCTTTCCATCAACTTTAAAATTTGAAAAAAAATCTGTGTATTAGTTTCATAGCTAAAATGTTGCTGGCTCATAACGATGGTCTGAAAAGTTGCATATCCCTCCCTTGATCACTTGGGTATGTAAAATGTGTCCTGCAAAATAAACAGTAGCTGATAGCAATAGTGTGCGGATCTCAGTATAACCTTCAGAAGTATATGCAATGTTTTGAATTCTTTCTGAACCATATTCTGTGGCAAAGAAGTAAAAGGGTTGCTTTTTTTTTTTTCTCTTGATGCTTTTAACCTAGTTCAGGGCCAGAAAGCAAGAAGCTGATTTTTCTGGTCACATGATGACATCGTTCTCTTCATAGCAGTGGTATGAATAATGTGGGTTTAGTGTGTTCGCTGGGTTTTCTCTTGAATAAGGTACCTGAAGGGTTTGGGATTGATGTTGAAAAGAACATTTTTGTGTGTGTGCTCTTTGTAATCTGAAGAGTTAACTTGGAGTTTGGTAAAACTGTTTCTTACCACCAAGAGGGCCATAATTTCCTAATGACGATCTGTAGATATGTAAGCGCTAATGTTAGTATGTGATCCTGTTTCTCCAGCAGCAAAAAAACCCAAGTCTTAAATAATTCAGGTTTCTATTCTGTGCTGAAGGTATGGACCATGACTGAAGTCATGAGCAGCTTCTTAGTGAGTTTTGTTCTTGTTGGTTATCGCGGCTCTTGTCCTTTTCTCAATAGTTCTTCAGTTTATAAAGTTTCCCTGAAGTCATGGTGTGAATGTGAATGAAGTGCTTAATTTATTTGGTTTTGAACTTCCAATTTCAAATGTTTGAATTTTTGACTCGTAGTGTTTCCAGCTTTGTACGCAAAACTACTGAAAAGATTGAGAAGATTGGCACACTTCATATAAGTCCTGATACTAGAGGAAGGCAAGAAGCAAAGGATGACGAGCAGCTGCAGGAACTGAATGTTAATCTGATAGCATCTCTCCAGGAAGAGAAAGAGTGAGTGCAAATAATTTTCTAATTTACCATTTTTGGCTGACTTTCATTTAATGGCACAATGCTGATTTTTATTCTGTACCTGCAGAATGTACTGTGGAGTAGAAGCTGTTACAGAAGGCCACATTGTTGTTCTTCATACCCAAATAATTCATAATTTCTGTTGAGCTGTTCCTTCCTTCTTTAGAAACCCTTTAAAATTTTTTAAATAAAGGAATTGATGTTATTTCCCACAAATTTGAGGAAACTTGTGAGGAAATTCTCACTTAAATTATCAAAGATAATACTTAAGACTGGAATGAATATGTTTTTCTAGGTTAGAACCACAGAGCTGCCAGCTTCCAGAGGAGGACCATCTAAGAGATCTCAAGGCTGCAACAGCAGAAGCTATGTAAGTAGGAAACTTTTTAGGGTATAGATATATTGGGCTATGGTAGAAAAGCAATTGTTTGGTTATTTTTTTTTAAACATTACTTACATGCAAGAGTAATGTTCTAAACATCTGTTAACATGATCTGAGAGGATCTAATTTGGTTAATGACTTGTTTCCCTCATTTAAAACCAAGCAAGTCCCACTGAAAGCTTATTTAAGTACTGTGGCATTATCCTTCTGTCCTAACTACAAGCATAGTTTGGAGGGTGGGGGGGGGTGGTGGAAAACCCCAAAACCAGAAACAAACTGAAAAAAACCTCTAAGCCCATTTAACAAACAAATCCATTCTGAAAGAAATCTTGGGGGACTCAGAATGTACTAGTATCAAATGTAGACAGTGTAAGTAGCCTAAATTCTGGTTGATGGACTCAAAACCAGAAACCCCAGCTGAGGGTAAGTGAAGTTTATGAGTATATGTAGATGTACACAAAACATAAATACTGCACTTATAACATCTTATAACTGTTAAGCAACTTAGCAAACTTCTTCTTTATGTTGCAGAGCCAAACTCCAGGATCCCCTGGTTTTGTTAGAACCACAGTGTTTGAGAAAGGTTTTGCAGGAATGGCTTGTCTATCTAGAAGAAAAGTTTGTCAGCAAAGAGCATTCTGCTTCCTCTGGTAAGAAAAGCAAGACTGTGTGTCCTGAAGACCAGGGAACAGTCCTGGAGGAAAATCTACAACTGAATCCATCTGATGGAGACCTGGTAGGCAAAGAACAGAGTAGTACCTTGGAAGACTGCTCTGAAAAGGAAAATCCCGATGAAACCTGTGTAAGCAAAACCCTGTGTGAAAATAGTACTGTTATGAAGGGGACTTTGGACTGCAGCTTTCAAGTCTCTCCTCCATGTGTCATAGAGACAGATGTTCAGAAAGATCTTGTGGAGTTGACAACACTGTGTTTTGAGCTGCGTGTATTTTCTTGCGGAAGCATTGATGCTGAGGAAGGCTCTGATGGAAGTCTGCCATTAGCAGCTTCCTGGACCTTGGCTTGTAGGTTTATGCGAAGCTACTTCTTTCTTTTGGATTTAAAAAGACTAAAGCAGTGTATTATAACCACGTACGCAAACAGTCCTAATGTATGGGAAACCTACATCGCAGGATTGAAAGGTAACTAATGAAAGTTTTATCACTAGTAAACTTAGAGTAAAACTGTTTGGAAGAGAAAAGAAAAAAACTTGAAGATGGTCCCACTAGTGTCTGCAAATTTTCCTTCTGCAGATGTAGTGTGGGAAGGGGAGGATGGTTTCTGTGGGGGAGTTTTCATTCTGGTTTTGGATTGTTTAGTTGGTTGTTTTTCCCCCAGAGGCTAATTTAGAAAGAACTGCTGACTCCCTGGAGAGACTGTTCCTCCCCTTCGCCCACTTTGTAATTCTGAACCTCTTAATTTATACTGAGCTTGTTGATTGCACACGGTAGTGATTACAGACCAGATCTATTTAGAAAATAAATATATGTGCTTTAAAGAGCAAAACCATCTTAATTGGAATCACATGTCTATAGAAACAATGCAGAAGTTAGTAGAAAGGCTTCAGGGTTTACACTGGAGATGGAAGATGAGAAAGAAAGCTGATGGGAGCAGATGGTTCTATAGAAATGAGTGGCTTGTGATCTCTTCAGACTTCCCTTTTCCACAGAAATCCTTTGTGATCTTTTTGATGCCTCTGTAGACATATTGAACCAAAACTTCCTGATTGCACTGGAAAACAGAACTTCATCTGTTCTCTTCATTCAGCTTCTGCTTTATATATTTTTTTTTTTTAAGAATTAATTAAAATCTTAGCATTGATTTGGTGCCAACTGAGTAGTCAAACAATGCAGTCTTGCTTTGAGGGTCCTGGTATATTTGGGTTTCTGGGAATCTGTTCACTATTTGGATTCTGAGAGCATTAGAAGTAAAAGTAACGTATGTGTTCCCAGTTTGTCTGCAGTTGGGCTGCACTCATGGCTGTAGATTAATACCCACAGTTCATTAGGACTGAGGTTCATCCTGAATTCTGTATTCTGTGAAGTTAGTGTCCAAGCTAAAGTTTGTATTTATTAATACAAGCAAATTGTAATATATGAAAGCAGATGCAGATCTGCATTACATTCGGGAAGCTATATGTCCTGCACTGGGCTATATTTTTTTTCACGTGAGAGAGAAGTTAACCTCCTCAGAAGCCTAAAGACAAGGAAAATATATCAAGAATGATATTCCATACTTGAATTGTGTCATTTTAAAACTGTAATTGTGCTTTCTATGAAATGAACAAGTAGGATCTGTGCGCTTGTTCCTGCTGCTAGCTACAGAGTTCCATGAAGGCAGTGGTAAGATTTGTCCTTAACAACAGCTATGAGTGCATTAGGGAAAAACAAACTTGCCTGTATCTTGTGACTCGTGTACTGATTTATTTCAGAACTAACTTGTCACAGCCCACTGGCTTTAGCAATGGAGAATGAAGATATGTTGAAGATCCTGAAGCAGCTGCATGACCTGGGGCCTTGGGATGACAGCCCTCTGTTACTGGTACATGCCCAAAGGTTTGTAGCCAAGTCCTTTTTTTTTTTTTTTTTGTCTTCTGAAGTGTTGTTAATTTAATTGCAAGAATTATTGGTTCACTTCCCGTTTTGTGAAGATTTCTGGGTATCTTTTAAAGAGATCGCCTTTCAGTATTATCTTGAACTTGCAAAAGATCTTGGACAAATGATAGTTTTACTGTTTGGTACTGAAAATGGTTTTGTGTCCTCTCCAGGCTTTATGAAAAATTTGGGGAAACAGCTCTTCGGCCCTTGATCAAGTTCCATCCCTCTCTTTTGCCTTCAGATATCAAGCAGCTTTGCAGGAATGATCCAGAGCACTTTTTAGCATATTTAGATAGTCTGGTAAAATCAAAGCCAGAGGATAAAAGGTAAAGGGAATGTAGAATAATTTTCATCTCTCTGTTCTGTAGCTGTGTGGGGCTTTTTTTGATTTTGTGTTTTGGGGACTGTTTCTGTGTCTATCTGCTTAGTGTTCTTTAGAATTAGATTCCAGTTTGTTCTGCCAGTTTTAGTTGGTCTCAGACTGTTTTGGTTATGGTTTTTGTGGTTTTTTTGTTAGATTAGCTGCTTGTTTTAAAAGGGTTTTTCTAAATAATATTTTCAGTGGAGCTGACTGTCTATGTTCCTGTGCCTGCAGTTCAGTATACCAAGGTTAGAGAGCATTTAACACAAAACAAACCAAAAAAACCTGAGGGAACCCAATCTGCAAACTGGATAGTTTTCCATGGTCCCCTCAGTTTCTAGAAACAAATAATTTTAGGCTTTTCCATACTTAATTACATTCTTTCATTTTGTCTACACGCCATCTCTGCTTCGCCATCTCTGGTACAGTTAAAATAGGTAGGTGTTTTTCTCTGTGTTTTGTTTTTTAGGTCATCTCTTCTTAGATCTCTTCTCCAGCCTGAATCTGTACGACTGGACTGGTTGTGCTTGGCAGTTTCCCATGATGCACCACAAAGAGCAAATACTGTGGATGCGGAAGGAAACCCCAGGTAAGGTCAGGTTCACCCAAGGTCCTGAGCACAGCCAAGTGCTTTGCGGGTCTGCAGGCTTTTGGCTTAGATGTCATGTGACAGTTTGGACGTCCCTGAATCCTTGGAGCATTTTGCATATTACATAATTTGGCAGAAGCAACCAAGGGATTAAATAACCTTATCTGTAATACTTTTCAGAATGACTGCTCTGCTGAGGATCCACAAAGTACTTCATTTTTTTTATTTCTTTTCATATACCTGCCTTTCTTGTAGAGAGCACATAATGTTCAGAAGAAGATCGTTAATGCTCTAAAACTGCATTTCTTATCTTTTAGGCCACGATCACATTTGTTTACCTGGGGCTACAGCCAGCTCATTCTGCTTTTGATTAAACTCCCAGCTGATTTTGTTACAAAAGAGAAGATGTCTGACATCTGTAAATCACATGGGTAAGAATAAAATGGGTAATTCTTGATATTTGATAGTTGGTCTTCTGACCCCCAAAAGATACCCACAAAACCAACACCCCTGCTCCTTATTTCAAGAGGTTTTATTTAAAAAACAATTTAATGTACCAAATATCCCTTTTGGTTATGCGGTATTCCCCATGTTTCCACTCTGCACTGGTTTCTGGCATTCAAGGAATTCAGTTGCTTCTGTCTTCACTGATATTTAATTATTGTATTTATTGTTGACTGTAGTTTAGACCAAGTATTTGATTCCTGGAAATGTTTACTCTCTTATTCAAGATTTTGGCCTGGATATCTTTTTCTCTGTTTGGAGATGGATAGAAGAATAGAAGCCTTTACTTATATTGCTCACTTGGATGATTTGAGCCTTTTGAATGGAGAAGATGGTTAGTGAGTCTTTAGCTCTGTACACACTTCTGTAATGCAGGAACTGCCATTATTAGATACTGATTTGTCCAAAGTGGAACTTTATTTTTTTGAAGTGTTCCGGTAGCACTAACTGCATAGTGCAGCATTTTTGAAACACATAAATGGGTATTATGGTCTTATATTTTCACTGTGGGCTTTGTGCAACCAGTTATGCTCAAAAATGCTTAAAAGCTCAAGAATGTAGAGTTGTAATGTAAAGTGAAACATGGTGTTGTAGACAAAGGAATGGCAAGCCTCCCTGCACAGCTAAAATTCCCTGGCACTACACGTGTGCCCACGCAAAGTTACGGTGAACAAAGCATTGTATTGCATAGCAGAAATGAGAAGAAGATTCCCAGTGGCCCTAAGATGGACCAAACAATTCTTTGTCTCTCGACTTAATTCAAAGCCTGTAAATACTGAACTATTGTGAAGCTTTGTGGACCATGGAACCTTTACACTGAGTTTGCTTTACACACAGTTTGCTTGTTGATAATGCATGTTTTTCTGAAATCTTCACAGAGAAAACCAGAATAGCTAGCTTCCCTTTTAAGTACAGACCTATTTAAAATACTAGACATAGAATAATCCTTGTCTTACAAATAATGTAACAAACTCATTTTACATCTAGGTTCCATGCCAGAGACCATAGAAGAGTGGAAATTTCTGCTGCATCTTGCACAAAATCACAGTGCAGCTTTCCACCATGATGGCCCACAGAACGGGAATGCCATCAGCAATGGTGGCCTGAGCTGCCCAGACTGCGTCACTGTGGAAAACGTAGCGCTCTTGCTGGCAAAGGCCATCGGCCCAAATCGTGCCTTGCCTCTGCTGCAGGAGTGTGGCCTGACGTTAGAATTGTCGGAGAGATTTACTGGTGTCTGTGAGATACTGAGAATTGCTGAGAAAAGGCAAAGGTAAGATGACACATCAACAGATGATCTGCATTATTCATTTGGGATCTTCTTGGTGCTTTAAACTTTGTCAGTTAACAAACAAAAATTACTTTGCACTTTGACCTCAGATTTTAAAAGATGGAAACTTCCACTATTTAGGAGCTACGTGTTGTGCAGTATAGGTGTTTTAAAATAGAAAATGAGGAAGTGGGGAAATACCCATTAAAGATGTATGCAGTTCTGTGAAGATGTATCTTGCTGAGTCCTGCACAGACTAATCTCACCTATCCCTTCAGAGAAGGCATGCATGGTGATGTAGTGATGTTACTTCTGAAATGCAGTTATGTTTTTGACAAACTCTTCTTTTAAAAGCAAACCAGAGCTGTTGTTCTTTATGTTGTCGGCTATTTATTTTTTTTTACTACTTAATTTTTTTTTTCTTTTGCTTTAATTGCAGAGCGTTGATTCAGTCAATGTTGGAAAGGTGTGACCGGTTTTTGTGGTCTCAGCAAGCATAGAAAACAACTTGGAAAACTTCAGGAACATTTTTTGCTGTAATGATTGTATATTAAAGTGCCTCTTAAACTTAACAGGCTCCTAAAGAAATGAACTTTGGATTAAAAATTCAGTCATATTTAGTCAGTCTCCATGTGGCCTCTTTGGCCAGGAACTATTGACCATTTTTCCTTATTCCGTTGGAGATGACTTTTGAACTGCAGAACTTAAAGCAATCCAGTATTTATGCTGAAATTAAGATCATAGATTTCTGAGACTATTTCATCTCTGTTGCAAGAAAGACTTTATTGTGGAGGGTTGGTTAGTTCACTAGAGGAATGAAGTTAGAGGGAGACAATTAGTGGCAGGCTTTCATCTGTTAAATGTTGCTTGTGGAAAAGCTAATGCAGAACTACTTCTAAGACATAAGTGTTAATCTTTTGGGGGTTACATTTTGACACTGGAAAGGGCACAGATTCTTCTGTCAGAAACACCCCCTGTTCTTATAGTAAGACTTGGAACAGCAGCCAGGTGCCTGCAGTGTGTGGTGAGGTTGCACAGGTCAGATGACATTGGTGCCTGTTCTCTTCCCTGCCTGATGAGGAGTGGCTGCCGCTGTGTTTAACCGACTTCATTTGATAGAGTGTATGAATGTAGTTCAGCTTCACCTGGGTACTTGTGTTGCCCTCCTTAGAGGAAGCTGCCTGGCTTTTCCATAATGTGCGTGGTTAATCTTTTTATGTAATGGTTCTGCTTTGTTTTCTGTGTGTATTTTGTGCACACAGCAGTTTTTCTTCCTTATGTGGGGTTTTTGTACACTTGGTTAACTTTAAGGGTTTGGGTTTTTTTTAAGGGCTTTTTTTCTAATAAATCACAACTTGTCACTATGAGCTTTTTTGTTAATGGTCATGTAGCTAACATAATGGGAAGCAATTGTTCAAATATGGTGTCTAAAGTGAGCTTGTGTTGAACTTCAAGTTATCAAAAAAAGAGTAAGAATTTCCTTTCTGAAGAAGTTGGAAAATCACTGTTTCTATTCCTGATGGGTATGTTTTCATCTCATAGGGGTAAGGTGAAGGGACTGTGAAATGAAATGGTCGTCTGTGTACAAGTTATGGCTGTACAGAGCAATGCCGCATCCTAAAGCTACAGCCCTCTACCAGCTCTTGTCAGTCAGCTCAGCAGATACCATGGGTAGTTTAAGCCAGCCTGTACTGGAGCAGATGACCTGTAGATCATTTCTGGTTTTGGTGACTGTTGTTGGAGGGGGACCCTTGAAAAGCAGAGTTGAATAAAGAGGGATGTGCCCTGAGCAACTTCCAATAGAAGCTGTGGTGGTTTTGTTGTTATTGTTTTGTTTTTTAATATATAAAAGCCTCATACCTGCCGTGGACCAGGATTTCACTGTTAAAATTGATTTCCCGAGCTTTTGAAGATAATTCTATTTAAGATAAGTATCTGCACATGCAATCTGCTTCATGAAGAGGGGCCAAATTTGCAGTTCTACACTTCTATCAGCCTGAGGCCGATGCTCGTAAGTATGCCATATGGCAACATGGCAAAGCTGCTGAAGTGAATTATTTATTGTCCCTTTAAACTTAGATAAGGTGCTATTACTTCCCAAAATAAGGAATAACTGTGTCCAAGCTGGGAATTCACCTCATCCCCTTTATCAGAGACCTACGTAGATTGCAAAAGGTCTACATTGCAGAATGTTTGCAGGAAGGAGCTTGCATTTATTTATTTAGAATTTAAGGGCAACTAGTTAGAGGTTGTTTTTTATCTTTCTTACATAAGAATGTACAAACCCTGAAAACAGTCTCCCAGGTGCCCCTGTTTACCCAGTGTGCACATGCAGCTGGTGTTTTAGGGCTAAGCTGGAAAAGAATATTCCATTCAAGCTCTTCTGTGTGCTCAGAGGTAGCTTGCCTATTTCTGTTGCAAAAGCAACAGTTTTGGCAGCAGCTTGTTTCTATGAGCCCAGGGCTTTGACCTGGAAAGCATACCAAGAGGGTACAGGAAAGCAGCCCTTGGGCTATTATGTGCTGAGCACAAAGTTGGTGCCTTACCTATGTTGCCATGGGGAGCTTCAGCATTGTCACTGCTGCTGCTCTCCTTGTTGGAGACAAGGGGATGCAATCCCAAATCTAAAGATCATTTCAGGTGCCTAGCATCTTGCAATTCTCATGTTTGTGCTCTTTGTGGAAAATTTTAGTCTGGAGAGAATGTGAAACACATCCTCTGTGGTCCAAAACATCTGAGCTCTCATCAGGGAAAGTTTACGTCAGTTTTGAAGGCAATGCTCTGTTCTGTGTCCTTGGCAAAATGGCACACACGTTAGTGAGGCTCTAGCACAACTTACAGGAGTAATTTTCCAGCCTTTGTTTTCCTATTGGTTTTGTTTTGGTTTGTTTTTTAAGCAAAACTGAAAAGGTGACGGGGTTACTGGCAGCCAGCAGAGAAGGGACTTGAGCTGCTGTGTGCTGTGAGGGTGTAAAGTCATCACTATGACATGAACAGAGTTGCAGCAAAACGCGGCACTCCAGTGTCTGCAGTAACTGGGCTGGTACACTGTTGAGCATCAGGCTTATGGGCTGTGGGGGACAAAGTTACTGTGTCTGCCCCCCTGCTCTTTGCCAGGTTTCCTTGTCCATTGGGTTAGAGTTTAGGTTCTCATCTCAAACTGTCCCATTCAGAGATACCGTGTAATAGAGAATATCTGTCCTGCTGCTCCACAACTGTCAGTGGAAATGTCTCCTCTTCCCTTAAGCTAAATTCTTGCTTGCAGTCCACTGATGCCTGAGGAAGTTACCTGCTGCCGCTTTATTAGCTCAGATTGTTACTGCATCTCTTACCTTGTGCCTCTGCCCTTCAACTCCAGCAGCTAATTGTTTAAAGTGATGGAGTTGTGAATGGGGTAACTCCACGTACTACTTCTGCAGCGAGTTTAAAGAAGCTCTTTTAAACTTGTTAAATCATGTATGAGACCACATGGGAGAGACATTCTGCACATTCTTTCTACAGTGTAACCACACAAATCCTGAGCTTTCTGCAGGGGAAACAGTTGTGTCAGTTGTTAACTAAGAGGAGCAAGCAGGCACCTAAGCAGAGGGAGCACAGGGGGTACTCAAACTGTGAACCACGCCAGGAGGGCCTGACAGTTCATATGTTGATCTTACAGTCTAGCAGCATTGTGGCTGTATGGATCTGAATTTCTTCTTTACTGCTGCATCAAAATCTCCCCTTAGTTTAGCCCGGTTGAGGCCCGCTGAGCTGCTGTTGCAGCAGGATGGCTGGAAGTCCCTTAGAAAGGATCCGTGAGAGCAAGAAAGGCAGGACAAATCATTCAGGCCTTCCTTCTGGTGCCATGTGCATGCACTATGTTAAAGCATTATCAGCAGGGAGGTAGGGGTACACTGTTTGCTTTGCAGTGGAGTCAAGAACAATACAGTGTTTTCTGTTCCGTCAACTCTGGGATCCATCTTGTCATCCCCATATGTAGAGGAATTTCACTTGGCTCCTGCAGTGTTTGGTAACTCCGCTGAACGTTCGTTGTGCACAGACACAGACCTGAGCTTGTGCTTCAATGTACAGTACAACCAGACGCCTTCTCTGAGCTGTCCAGAACAAGAGCAAAACAATGGTGTCGCCCTTAAGCCAACTGTAACACTACAGGCACACAGAGCATTTGTGTCTCTTGAGGCAGTTTCTCAGCCTGCTTGTTATGAGGAGCAAATAGTCCTGTGGACAACTGAGGAAGCACCATGTACTTTATAAAAAATTGTGCAATAGGAGCTATGAAGTTCCAGTAACAGCAAGGACATGCTTACCGTAATGCTTTCTTTGTTGTAAGTGGAGTGGTGGGAGGGAATTCCCAGCCAGGGGTAGCCTTTCCAGTTTCCGATTTTGAGGGGTTTGAATTGCTTATAAATACTCTCCCTGACTCAGAGCACCCAAGACAAGCTCCATCTCCTTTGGCATTGCCTTTCTGCAGGGGTGAGTGATACTCTGGTTTTGTGAGCTATATGCAGCAGTTCTAGCTGGTATCTGGGAGCAGGACTAATGCTTTAAGCATGTGGGGCTTCACTGTACTTGTGATAGGGGATGCAGAAATGCAGGTTTCTCATGTCCCTCTGTCGCACAGAAGGTGTAACTCCTTCTGGGATAGGGGTTCCTGGGCTGGCCATCAGTGGTGGGGCAGCTGTCTGGGTGCAGTGGTGGGTGTGATGGAGGCTATGTCAGCAGGCTGTCAAAGGTGCTCCACAGCTGCTGATCTCTCTCCTTGTCTCACAGCTCCGTGGCAGGCTTGGGCCGAGAACCATGAGGCTGTGTGTCTGCCTCGTGATCCTCTCCTGTATTCTGTGTGCAAATGCTGACTTACTCGAAGGGGGACGGTTTGTCTGGGATGCAGTGGGAGGTAAGCTGCTGTCACCACAGGCCTCCCTCTCAGGAATCCCCTCCCTGAGCGCAGGTTACCAGTGTTCAGTGGACACAGACTTTGGAGCTGGGAGGTCTGTAGCTCCACATTAGGGATCCTGATGGTTTCTTGATCAGCCCCTCAGGCCCTTTCCTTGTGCAGATATCCCTCTGCAAAGACTAATGTGGAGATGTGCCTCTGTGGTACTGCTCGTTGGGCTTTCAGCTCCTGGCTGAAATGGTACATAACTGTTTCTGTGATGACTCTTTAAAGTGAACATCATCTCTGTTTCTCTGCTTTATTCAGGAGCATGGGATATGTTAAGAGCATACAAGGATATGCGTGAGGCAAACTATATAAACGCTGACAAATATTTTCATGCTCGGGGCAATTATGAAGCTGCCCAAAGAGGACCTGGTGGTGCTTGGGCAGCCAGAGTGATCAGGTAATGTATCCTAATGACCCTATTTGGCTTGTTAACTGTGAGTTATGAGGGAACCAGGCATTCCAGTTGGAGTGAAGTCCTTTTTGACTTGTGCTCTGCTTTTGATCCAGAAGCACAAGCAAGGGCAAGTAGTTAATGTTTAAAGAGCCTGTCACTCTAGGAATGGTGCCTCTCCTTCCCCTATCCCTGTGGGCCCTTGTCCTCCAAAGGCACGTTCCTTACCTCTTCATTTTTGGTGATCAGGAGCTCTCTTCCCTTGCTGGTTCTTTCCCTGGCTGACAGGGTTTCCCTGTGCTGCTCGGACAAGGAGAATGAGTTTCTACCTCCCTTGGAGGAGTCCTGTGTAAAGCGAGTTTAACAGGGGTGGGGAGGTGAGCACAAAGCGGTGTGAAGTGGTGGTTGGTTGAGGGGGCCTTTCTCCTGCCTCCTAGTGACGCCCGGGAGAAGTGGCAAAGCGACACGAGTGGCAGAGGTGCCGAAGACACCCAGGCTGACCAGGAGGCCAACGCGTGGGGAAGGAGCGGCGTCTGCCGGCCAGGGAAGTGCGTGGGGCCAGGATTTTGGGCGAGCGCTTCGAACACGGTGACACTCTGAAGTAAAGACTTCCTGAACAATGAAGTAGTTGTGGCAGGAAAGAGCCCAGAAACCCAAAC
>JANHFX010022412.1:2666-29993 GCA_027560015.1 Chloroceryle amazona | reverse complement strand
CCGCACGGCACCGCACGGCACCGCACGGCACCGCACGGCGCCTCCGCCCCGCCCACGCACCGTGTCGCGGCCCCACATGGCCCCACCTGCAACCTCCAAGCTCCTCACGCGCCGTCCCTGCACACGTGGCCCCCACCAGCCCCCGGGCTCCGACGCGTGGCCGCCCTCAGCCAATCACAGAAGCCCGAGCCGTCGCGCCCATTTGCCCCTCGCCACCCGCGGCGGGGTGGCCCCTTGTGCACATGCGCGAGCTGAGGGGCGGGACAGCCGCGAGCAGTGGCGCCGGGCTCCGCCCCTGACGTCAGCACGTTCCGTACGTACGGCGGGAAGCGCTGACGCCGTGCGTAACGGCGGTGGGTGTGTGACGCAGTTGCCCATGGTAACCCCGGAGCCGCGCCGAGGATGGTGAGTGGAATGGGGTGGGGGCTGGCGGGCCGGCGGCGAGGGTAGAGCGGCTGGGGCGGGGTCCCGCCCCGCCTGGACGGGGATGGGGCCCGGCCGAGTTTGGGACCGGAGGGCAGCGGAGGGCCTGCGGCGCCCAGCTGAGGGAGGGGCCTGGCAGGCCTGAGGCGCCCGCCGCGGGGAAGCGTGGGGTAACGGGGACTGGAGACACCCCCTCGGGATCAGAAAGGCCTTGGGCCATGGCGCCGGCGTGCCTGGCCGGGGCTGAGGGCAGGCTTTCTGGCGGGTCTGGGACCTTGTGGACTGGAGACACACGCTACGGGGGCTGGTGGGCCTGAGATCACCTGGGACGTGGTAGTGCAGGGGCATCCAGTCAGGGTCAGGGTTCTCTGGGTCTGTGGCGGCTGGGGGCACCCAGCCAAAGGGATGCTGTTAGGGCTGGAGACAGTGTAAATTTGTGGCATCCAGCTATGGGAGACCCTGGTTGTGGTCCTGTCAGGAGCTGGAGGCTATGGGGGACCCAGAGAAGGGGGCTGAGTTGGTCTTGTCGGGGGCTGAGAAGCTTGAGCATAAAGGAGGAGTCCTTTGTTGGTATGGAAACAGCCTACCTGGAGCTGATTCAGTCAGGGTGTGGAAGGTGTGATGGAGGATTGGGTACTAGGGAAAGTTGTGGAGCAGTTGCCCCCTTGGCATGAGGAGGGAAGAAGTAATGGTAGGAATAGAGGATAGTGTTCACAGATTGACTGTGGAGAGTCTGGGAGTATCTGTAACTGTGAAGAGACACTGCCAAAGTGAGAGTGCCATCCCGGGGCTTGGATCCTGGCTACAGAAGTTGAAGGAGCTATAGGAGGCCTTGCTGAGGTGGAAGGCCTAGTTGTTGATAAACAGAAGGCCATGACAGAGAAAGCCTAGATGAAGGCATTGAGTATTCAGGGATGAACAGGACTGCGGCACCATGTTCAGGGGCTGAAAGAAGCCTGCCAACTGAGTTGAATGTACAACCTGGTGAGTCACTGGGAAAATCCAGTGTTGTCTGCCTAGGATAGTTTGCTGGGATGTTGCGTGTTCTGGGGGTTTCTGCCAGGGGCTGGGGAGATGAAGCACAGACTGAGCTGAAAAGGCAAGGTAAGAATACACTGTGGGAAGGGCTGGAAGTGGAGTTTTGATGGTGATGAGAGAAAGAGAGGACCCAGGGAGGAAAGAAGTGTTCAAGGGGAGAAATTAATTGTGTGAGAGGGAGCAGTTTGGACTAAAGGGAGGAACTGGGTTATTGGGTGTAGCAAAGGATCTGGTGATGGTGGAGGGCAGGGTGGTGAGGGTGTAGTGTTGTCTGAACTGAGGTTGGGGTAAGGTTGAGTGATGGCCTGGGGTGTTGGAAACAACTTGGATTTAGAAACCAGAGTAGTGGCAATAGCAGGGTGGAACAAGTGGGATGCTGTCAGAGTCCAGCAAGGACTGGAAGGAAGGACTGAAGCTGCTGGTTGAGGGATGGTAAGAGAGAGCTGTGCTTGGCAGGGTAGCTGCTGCTGAGGATGCAGTGTGTGCAGACAGCACATGCAGAAGGAAATAGCAATGAAGGGTGAAGCCATGTTTTGTCCAGGAGCCCTCTGAACTCAAGCTGGATTCAAGCAAGTGGACAGCATGGGAGGAGGTGTAAGCAACAGTAGCAATGGCATCTCCTCTTCTTCACTGAGTTAATTCTGGCCACATCCCCGCCTGCTGGGCTACAGAGAAAGAGATTGAGATAAGGTCTGTGGGATCTGCTCTATTTTAAATCAGTTGATGATGGAGCATGTCACATCAGACACTGAAGCCATCAGGATGGACATCTGCTATAAAGATGAGGGCAGCTGTCTCCAGCAGTGCAGTGCTTTGTGGGACACATTTGGCCTGCAGCTGCTGCTGGCCAAATCTGCTCTTCTGCCTTGTGATGTCCTGATAAGCTGATGTAGCTTGGGATCTGGCTGCTGTTATCCAAGCACTTTGTGTGTGTAGAGGGCAAACTGGGTGTTTTCCAGTGTTAGTGTTATTTGATACATTTTACTGCCTCTTTGTCTATTTTCCATTTCTGTGAGGTTTTTTTTGAATTGCAGCCCCTCAGGCAGGGTGGGTGGCACTTCAGGGTGCCTGGCGGCCTGGCTGGGCTTGGCAGAGGACTGCAGAGAACCATACCGTCTCTCTAGATTCTCAACTTTCACTAAAACAGAATAACCTTTAGTGGTAGAAACTCTGTGAAGCACCAGCAAATATACTGAAAGCAGCTATGGCAGCCTAGGGGTGTGGGTCAGCAGTCAGAAATGATCCAGACAGCTTGATGTAACAATTTACTGCTTGTCAGCTGAGCCATGGTAGCTGCCTGAAAGCATGTTTCTGGCATGTCATGATTGCACTGGAAAGTGCTTAAATGTCCTTTGATGGCTGCTTGCTCCAGATCCAGTGATAAGAGGGTTAATGCTGAGGTTTAAATTATTTCAGTGTTCATCCAAGCGAGTAGGTACAGAGGGGAAGTGTCTCCTTCTGCAGAGCATACCAGCATTTCTCACAGCTGTGGGGCAGGGGTGGTGGAAGGTCGTAGGTGGAGCAGGGAGGGAAAGATGAGCCATAAAACTGCAGAGCATGAGGGATGTGTAGCGCTGTAGTCTTTGGTGGCGTTAAGCAATGCCTGTGGTGGTCACACAGCAAGGGCAAAGGGAGCCTGTGACGTGCAAGGATGCGCTGCGTTCCAAAGTTTAGGAAATGCCGTGTGAAGCAGGGCTTGCGGCTTTCTCATCACTGTAATAACAACCTTTCTCGCGTGAGATGGTGTGTTATTGATAGATGGCAGGGCCAGAGGATGGCTGTTGTTTTTTCTAAGACCATTGACTGAAGATGACATCATTGTGTCAAAACAGGGGTTGTCAAAGCGTGGCCTCATTTTACAGCTGAGGAAACTGAGTCTTGGAGTGTCTAGCTGACACTAGGCAAATCTGGTGGAGAGGGTGACAAACTAGCATAGCTAAATACATGGTTAGGCATCTTTCTGTTGGTATTGAGATCATGTTTTTAGCAAAACTAGCATCTGTCTGTTGCCTGCTGTAACCTAGTACCTGGAGTTTCTTCCTTTTGTCCCGCATTGTTAGGCAGTGAGGCTCCATTTAAAGTGGCTCTATTTAAAAAAAAAAAAAAAAAAAGCTTTCAGGAGCTTTAATAGTGACTCACTGCTTTGGTTTCCCAGTACAGTTCCATGTAATGTTATCTTTACTGATTGCTGAGACTTTGATATGAGAAGCTACCTATGGATTGGACAGTATACCCGCAACTGGCCAAGACTTCCAAGTTCTGATACCGGACAAAGACTGCTGACAAGTGCTGGGCATTAGCTCTTCTCTGTGCAGGGCAAAACACTTCCTTCAAACTTGCTAAAACCAGAAGAGTTGATTTTAGTTACAAAAGGAGGATTCATGCTGGTACTGGTTAATATACCAAACCAGAAAGTACTGTGTGACCTCTCTGACAGAAAACTATGTTAGTAGGTTGAGCTGGAAAAATTCTGCAGGTGACTTGACTCCATTACATTTTGGATTTCAATGCAGGAAAGAAAGCCTGCATTGAATGACACCATATGGTGGAGATATGCAGCAAGCAAATGATTTTTTGGGAGTTTTGCCAGAGTATGAAGTATTGAATAAACTGTGCTCAATAGATTCATTTACTTTGGTTGTGTTTTGAAAAAGACTGGGTGATTTTATGACCATTAGTGACATTTGCAGTTCTGCAGCCGAAGATAAAGATAATCAAACGTTATTCTTCAGGGCACCAGCTAATCAGTGCAGTTGTCAGGAAGGACTCCCCTCCTCCAGCTCTGTATGTGCAGGATTGCACCCTGGACGACAAATGTAGTCTCAAATACCCACTGCTGAAGGCAGGATATTTGGCTTGTCTAAGCCTCTTGTCCTTCCTCATGTCAGCTTCTCCTGTGTGAATTTCCAAAACCATCACATGCATCCTCTATCTTTAATTTACACTTTAAAAACTGTAAACTGCTACTGTATTGCTTAATTAAGACTAAATTGTGGGCCAGAGCTACACTAGGTGCTGTGCATGCAGAGCTTGGAGGTGTTCCCCAAGCCATGGAAATACAGTCTGTCTGAGGTGAGAGCTAACCAAGTGATACAAGTAAGGAGAGTCCAAGGCAGGTTTGAACTTGGCACATTCATTGCCTAAACTGCATCAAGGATTGTAGGTGTGGCAGCAAAGGAATTACTAGGGGAATCACAGGGTGGTTTTACGGGTATTTTGCAAAGTTTCTCCCATGATTGTAGGAAGGGCACAAAGGTTTGTGAATAGATCTCAGCAGTGCTGGGGCTGGTATCATGGGCCACAGGGAGATGGGAGCTGTCACCTCTGTGGCAAATGCACTTGTCTGGAAAGGGCCTTGAGGGTGAAGACAAATGACTTGTGGTTGCAGGAGCTGGGGAGAGGGTGTCTGCACAGGGGTGTAGGGATGGGAGAGATGTGGTTGCAGTGGCAGGCTGAGGTGTTGAGCTTTGTGGCCATATTGCGTCTTGGTGAACTGATTTGATTCTAGCTAAATATCCTTATCTAGTAGATAAACAATGGCGAGTGACTGAGGGTGGTTTTATTTTAAATTCATTACCCGAGCTTTGTGGCTAATAAAGTTAAACAGAATACATTTACTTCTCTCCCCTAATAGGAATCAACTGTGCTCTGGAGTGACTTGTGGGCCATGCTTTATCCATGCCCTGTGTGTCCAGCCCACAGTACAAGGGGAAATTGTTCTTTCCATTATGGGTTTATATTGCCAATCTGATACAATATTTAAATAGATTATCTCAATGCTCTGTTTGTCCCAAACCAATTTTTGCTTTGGCCTATAAAGTGAATCTTCCTTTCAGCGGCTTCTGTGGTACAGGATATAGTTACATGCATCAACTAGTTCAAAAGACCCATATACAGCATGAATTTAAAGCTGAATAAACCCACAAAACCCTTTGCTAGGACTATAAATGTCACTGTATTTTTATATATGTCTGTATTATTTTTTTTAAGAGAATAGGATTACTGCATGCAGCTATAACTGAAAGTCCTTTGATAATTCAGTGGGTATTTTAAACTTAGCAATGATACACTTTCATAAAACCACACATCCCTGTTTTCTGAAGGATGCTAATAAGATGGTTAGCTTTGCTTTCATGCTTGATGTGTTTATGAGTGCTCTTGCCCATTCAGTTGCCTCTCTGAATTTAATGCCCCACTCTGATTTCATAGTAATTGTCATGAGGTTTTTTTTGTTGGTTTTTTTTTTTTCTCCCCTTTTTGTCTGTCCCCACTTACTGTCTGGAAAATGCAGTCTCCTCACTGCTGACCCCAGTAGTCTGTCTCCTCATGGTGCTTGTAAAGAAAACCCTCTCCACCAAGGAGAAAGATGTTTTTAAACAAGCCAGTCTGATATAAAACATAGTTTGCTTAACCCAGAGGTGACCAAGAAGCGGTTGCTGGCTGACTGTGCTCTGCTTTGAGTTGCTGTGTATGGCTGCCCTTCTCCAAAGGCTGCACAAGCTGCCATGCTGTGCTGTTCATTATCTGAACAGCATCTGCAGTTCCCTTCTCTGTTACAGATGCCGCAGTCTGCTTAGTTTTGTGCAAATGACATGCTGCCCTTATACTCCCGAGTCACATCTGCAGCTCCTCAGCCAGCTAATGCCCTGCATGAGACTTGTTCTGCTCTTCACCCTTGACACCCCAGCGAGTGAGTACGGCTGGCCTGGCTGTTGTGCAAGCATCTTGGGCATCCTTTCTTACCGCAGGTTAAGTCCCAGCATCAAGGCATTTGTTTTCTACCCTGCTTCAAAGGCCTGCTCCTCTTCTGTTGCTTCCGAGCAGTCTCTGTACCATATTTTCCCACTTCATGGATCTCTACCCAATATCTCCCATCTGTAACATGGGGTTGCTTTCGGAGTCTCATCAACCCAAGTTAGTTTCAGCATCATGTTTGCAAGCACAGATGTGCTCATCCATCAGTGTGTGTGCAAGTAAGGGCTGCTTGTCCCATGTAGTGGTGTCATGCAGCAGGGAATGCAGCTGAGTTATTTTTTCCAGTCTACTAAGCTGTCAGGAAATGCTTTCTGTCTTCCTAGCCAATGTGCTCATAAATCCAAATTAAAAAAAAAAAAGCTAGAAAACTCATCTGTACATGGCTTTACTTAATCTTAAATCTTCACTAACTAGAGGGAGAATGCTGGGTGCAAGTTTTAAATAATATTTACAAAATAGTAACAGACATAGTAATGAATACTATTATTTGGCTCTTGATTTAAGTTGTGTATACAGACCATGTAACCTGTGCTGGCAGCTACTGAAATAAAGTCCACTTCTCTGTGTTGACTTGCTTGTCTTCCAGCCTTTTAAATCAGCTTACTTTATACCTTAGAGAATACTTTTATTTCTATATATATATCCTCTCTTCTATTGGCTACCCCAGATAATCCTGTGATCAGCCATGCAGCAGTGTCACTTGAGTAGAATATGGAGCGATGCTGATCGTTTTCTCATAGGCTGCCATACTAGCCCAGAAATAGCATCCGTCTACAATGGGAGAAGCTCTATTAACATTTACAACTGTTCCTCTTCCCACCCCCTGAGGATTGCTCCCTGGTAGATAAGCAATACTTTGTAATACACTTCTTTGCACTCAGTATTTTGGAGTTGAATTCTGAAATATAAAGGCTCCTAATCCTGATCTGCTCTGAGATACGCAGCTCTGCTCTTAGCCAGTGGTGCTGTGAATAGGATTAGCATTTCAACAGCTTCTTTTTTTAACTGCGAGCAATAAACTAAAATAATAGGGCCTGATTCAGAGCTCTGTGAAGTCAGCAGTGGTACTGGCTGGTGTGTGTTGGCTTTTGGTCAGGCCCATAAGAATGGGAAATTCTATGTTTCCCTGGAAAGGAGGGAGTGTGTGAATTTTAGAGTTCCTGCTCCCGTGGGGTCTGTCCGCACCGAGCTGAAATCCATGGATTTACAAGCCAACAAACACAACTGTAAACTTGACTGCAGGTGAGAAGAAAATGTGTTGCTAGCCATGCAGTTACAACGTGTTTTTTAACGATGTCAAGGGCGTTTAGGACATGCATGTAAACATTAGATGTATTTATGTCACTGCTCCTTTTCCCTCAGATGTGTGGAAGTACAGCCCATCATCAGAGCGGAACATGGGTTGGGCACTGTGGTCAGGGAGATGAGCTGTTGGGTTGGGAGGGATTGCAGTGACTGGCTGCACTGAACACAGCCCTTCAAATTCATTAGCTACAGGCCATGGGCGAGAGCCAGCTGTGAGCATCTGGTCCTCGGGGCTCAACACGAGACGTTACAGACCTGTGCTCTTTGACTAAAAGCAGTTTGGGGATTTACTGTGCCTGCACTGTGCAGGCATGGCACCCTCAACCAAGCAGAGCCCATTCACAATAGACAGCTCTTGAATGGGACCTAGATTACATTTTTTTACTGGTCTGTTTATGAAATAAGTGATACCCTGAGCCTTCATATTGCGCTCTAAGGCTGCAGTTTTGTGGTTCCTTGCACGAGCTCTGAATTTCTGAAACTCAGCTCTCCACGGTGCTTTTTAAAAGCACAGCAGTAGTGGCAATTGTGCAGCTTTCTACAGATATCCTTCAAACCCAGTTTTACTATGTTCCTTACCCACCATGCATATATTTTGAGTTGTCAGGTAATTAAATGAAAAACTGATAAATTACCCACAAATTGAAAATCCTTAGGAGAGTGGATCGAATCTCACATGCTTTTGAATCTCAGTGTGTTTTTGCCCTGCATTATTGAAAACTTTGGCTTTGTGACCTGTAGGGCTCTGTCCTTTACAAAACACTCCCCACCTCAGTGCTTTCCAAATGGCTAAGGTGGGGCTTTCCAGGTGTCAGCAGAAGGACACTGCTACAGATGAGGGACGCGTTGCAGTGGTGACAGTTGTACCGCATTCTGAAGCTCTTTATCTTGAGGACAGGTTTCTGATTGCCATGATCTGGAGGGGATCAGGAGCAACCTTCACGGTTCAAATAGTCCTTGGCTCCCAGCAGGAATATTTAGAGGGTGTAGTTCCTCATAGCAACAGAGCACTTCATGACATTTAACTGATTCACCCTTGCAGGTTGACAGGAAGCATTGTCTCTATTTTGCAAACAGGAGAACACAAAAGCTTGAGAGATGGGCCTCTTTGGGCCCAGGTTTGTGCTGATAGTTGAACTTTGTTCCTGACTCTGGACCTTAGGGGACTTCAACATGGGACTTGCCTGGGAGAGATTGAGCAGGAGTCCTGAGGGCTCCAGGAAGGGCTGTAGTTGTATTCCTCTCCTGGATTTGCCCAGGCAAATTAGTTGCAAGAGCATCGTTGTCCCCAGGCTGGGTCTCAGTATGGTGTGCACTGCTCAGGCTCCAAGGAGCCATCCTTGCCAAGCAGGAGCATGCAGAGCAGTGCAGCAACATGTCTGAGGACACCCAGGAAGTTGTGGACTTGCAGCCTGCACCTGTACCCTCAGCTACAACTGACTCTCTTCTGGATGGCTGGGCAGGGCAGCAAGAGACAGTTGGAAGTGGGGTGATTTGTGTCTCTCGGTTACATGCTAGGATCCAGAATATTTGTCCAGCCATTTTACAGAGGTGCAAGTCTCTGAGCGGTGGCACTGACAAAAGCTTGGTTGTGCTGCTGTAATGTGCGTGGTTGTAAATGAGCTGACCTGCATATTCTGTTTCGTAATCCTGAGTGATACTGTCAGCCCAGAGAGCTGAGCCTGGCTAATGACTGAAATCCACTGTGCTTTTCTTAGTGAGCATGAATGGTGATCTGAGATAGTTGTTAAGTGCTACATCGTGAGAATCAGGACTGCACGTGCCCCATGGGTCCAGCATGTTTTAGACAGATAACCGGGGTTTGAGATGATCAGGGAGTTACTATGAAAAGAACTGATGTCAGGTACATGGTAACCTGCAGTTAACTAGGAGGGAGATTAAATTAACGGGTTTTTCCCCTCTGATAAAAATAATGAAGAGCTTGCAAGGACTTGGTTTGCAGCTCCTGCACATGATATACGTAGGCACTGTCTTCCTGGCATGGGGAATGCCAAACAGCTGCGTGATGAGAGCAGTGCAGCCAGCAGTGCACCCTACTGAGTGACGTTTGTGCTGTCTGAGACCTTGTCAATTCTCTCTGAGATGAAGGAAAAAGAGGGGTGAGGAGAAGGAGTAAAAGAGGAAATGGGAATAGGAGCTGCTGGAAGGGGTTCAAGGTACTCTGGGTTCCACTGCCATACAGAACCCATTTCAAAAGAGAAGGGCATGCCGTGGTGGGAGGAGAGAGTCAGGAAGAAGTAACAGCTACACTCTCTCTTGTGGATTTAGGGTTTACTGTCAATCCTGCGCAAACTGAAAAGTGCCCCAGACCAAGAGGTGAGAATCCTCCTCTTGGGACTGGATAATGCAGGCAAGACCACGCTCCTGAAACAGCTGGCATCTGAGGACATCAGCCACATCACACCAACACAGGTGAGGAAGGCCTTTCCCTGAACAAGGCAGTTCTTGTGGTCCTCACTGCCTTATTATACAAATCACTAATGATCAGCAGAATATTTCAGTAAGAGGGGGAGCAACTGGAACCTGGTGCACCACTAAGTTTGTGTGTTGCCTACATATGAGGAGGCTCCCTGAAGGCCACAAAGGGCATTGACCCAGTTCTGTCAGGTAGTGCAAAAGTGGATGAATGCCATGGACTTCTGAAGGCTTTTGGGTCATGCTAGGGTTGTATGGATGAGACTGTTTCTGTTGCCCCTGCCAAACAGGAAACACATAGAGGGCATGCTGCAGCACTGGGCAAGCCCCCGTTCTCCTTGCATCTTTCACCCAGTCAGGTCCAAGGGTCATTCATGTTCCCACATTCCTTCCCTGATGCCTCTTTCTTTGAGCTTCAGTGTTGGGGAGAGGGATGTCTCCTTTCAGAAGCACTGCAGCATCACTCCTGTGTTGACCAGAGGAGGTTGCTAGAGAGCTATGGGAGATGCTTCCCCCCACCCCATAGCTGCCTCCCAGGCTCCCAGTCCTGACACCCCGATACCAATCCCCAGTCCCCTGGATGGTGTGGCAGCACGTTGCCAGCCCACACCACATCCTGTTTTTCTACTTGAATGCCCTTTCAATTGGTGCTCTAATTGATGAAATGGACCCTTCAGATGTGCAGCTGTTGCTCTTTTAAGCCTAGCATTATCTGTGTCGTGTCGAATTGAGCTGAGACCTCTGTCTTATTTAGCTGGGACTTTCTACTCAGCTTTCACAATCTCAATCCTGCTTCTCACAGTGCCCTTGTTTTCTCCTTATCTGCAGCTCTCCTACCTCTTCCTGCACCCACCCCGCTGAGCCCTCCCAGGGCACTAACTGCATCATATGTCTCTGTAGCCATGACAGTGTCAACCCTTGACCCAAGAACAACGGCAAACTGATGGTTTGGTGGCTGTGTTTACTTTTGCCAGTACCTCTCCCACAGCCAATCCATCTTTGTGGCTGCCCAGCCCATCTTGCTGCATGTTTCAGGCATGGGATATATAAGGTGTTAATGTCTGCTTATGCACATGACCCAGCCATTCAGGTTTATGTTCTGTGTGGCTTGGTTTCTTCTCTTTCCAGGGCTTTAACATCAAAAGTGTACAGTCTCAAGGCTTCAAGCTGAACGTATGGGACATAGGCGGACAGAGGAAGATCAGGCCATACTGGAGGAACTATTTTGAAAACACTGATATCCTTGTGAGTATTGGCTGCAGTTGAATGCTGTGTTCATGCAATGGCTTTCCAAGGCCTCAGCCAGAAATTCAGGAACAAGTAATGTAATGTCCTAGTCCTCAGCAACACCATTGCCATTGTAACAGAAGTTATTCTGAGTGAAATAGCAAGATTGGTTGGGTGCAGTAAGAAAAATACAGTGATGTTTGGAGAAATCATTCAGTTGTATATTTTTACTTTTACAGGATGGTGCTGGTTTAGCCAGTTCCTTTCCTCTCATCTCAGCCTCCTTCAAATGAAAGAACATTAATAACTTGTAGCTTGCCCATCTGTAGCTCCTTTCACTGGGGACTCTGGAGTCCTGTCAAGGGTATTAGTGACTTAAGCCTCATGTGTAGAGGTGGGTCAGTATGGTGCCTTTGTTTTCTAGTTGGGGAAACTGAGGCACGCCAGAATGAAATGCTGTGTCTGGCATCAGATAGGAAAGCTTCTGTGTGAGGGACAGAGAGACCCCTTGTTTTTTCCTCTGGTCCTCTAATTATGAGACTGTCCTTTAATGTTTTTGACATCTTAGCTGCAATTATCTTACAATTAGCTGCAGATGACTACAATTATATTTACAATTTACAATTATATTTACAATTTACAATTATATTTACAATTTACAATTATATTTACAATTTACAATTATATTTACAATGCAGGACCTTTTTGTTTTCACACCAGAGCACATTACCGTGGGACCCTCCACATGCTGTCCTGACTAGTTTCAAAGAGCACCTCTAATGTGCAGCCACGTGTGCCAGGACGAAGGCAAGCCAGGGACTCCAGGCCTCTCCTCACCACAAGCAATGCTGCCTGTGGGAGCAGAGGTCTTCAGGGCTCCCATGGGAAAGTGGGAAGTTCTCTTGGAAAGACACCCTTCCTCCCTGCTGTCACACACACATACTCACTAATGTGTCAGGAGCTTCAGTGCACTTCCACAGAAGCATCAGAGCAACTAGGAGTAGGAGTCTCTGCTCCAGGGTCAGGGTTCTGAAGTACCTGAGTGTGCCTGCAGATATAGAAAGCATCATCCAAATGAAGCTGTTATTTAAATGGGACTAATAAACCTTCAGTAAGCTCTTTGCAGATCCTCCTTCTTCAGCCTTAATTTGGAATTTGAGGGAAGTCACAACAGCATAAACCCAGTTGGTTGCCTTTGCAAAAAATAATGGTTAGATCTCCATGGGGAAGGATCTTGGTTTTAAAAACTAACAGGACACACTTTGCACACTCCTCTCTAGCCATTGAGAAGGAGGACGTGGTGTTGCTGTGAGGTAATTGTGCCCATTGAGTCTAAGCTCTGCAGCTGTGTGTGGCAGGGATGCAGTAGGTGTGCAGATCAAAGTCAATGCTGCAAAACAGCAGCTAGGGGATCGTCACCTGCTATGGCAGGTGCTCGGGCTGCAGAGACTGTGTGACCACAAAACAGTATCTGGAGGACTTTGCTGGCAAAGGCAATGAGCTATTCCAGGCTGTGGGCTTCCACCCTTTCCAGTGTGTGCTGCAGAGGGAGGTGCAGAAATAATGGTGAATTTGAGATGAAAGCAGCTGTTTTCCTTACCCTCCTCCCACCCCAGTTAAAGCAATGCACAGAGAAAGCCCTTCTTTTCATACAAGTAAGAAAATGGATAGAGAGAAGTAGAGTCAATTCAGGGGAAGCAGTGGTCTGAGGGAATACCTGGTGTGCACATGGACCTGAGCTCCTTTGCTCTCCAAGCTCACACCCAGTACCATGTAAGAGCTGCTGGCATCTTAAAGAAGTGGTTTGCACTATCCACATGCACCAAAACTGGGATCAGTTATGTGCTGACAGCTCTCTCTCTTTTCTGCCAGCCCTCACCCATGATTTAGCCATTAATTTTACCTGCAGGTTGTGCATCTGTAAATTGAGCCAACGTATTTCTTGTGTTATTTCTTCATCCAGTCCCACCACTTGCAATTTCTGCACAGCCTACTCTACTCCAGGTTTTGGTTTTGTATGTTGCTCAAAGGAGGCACCCACCTTACTCTTTCTCAAAGTCCATTTCTCCAATGTGGTGCACTCAGTGGCTGTTCAAACTGGTAAACCGAGCACTGCAGCCAGAAATGGGCTCTTGAGTGACCCTGACCATAGAAGGGAAGTGGAGATAAGATACGCTACTGTTCCTAGAAACCCCTGTTTCTGTCTTGTCATAAACTGTATAGCACAAAGCAGAAAGGACCCTTTAAAGAGTACTAAAAAGCAGGAAGTGATTGCAACTTCAAACCTATGCAGGTGCCTGTGAATGAGAGCTTGCTCTTGCATCACACACCTGTGATATTTGGAAGCTTAAACCAGGCAAATAAGGTGTGGATATCTGGCTGATTGCATATTCAGACAGGCACCTGCAGCTCTTTGGCACAGTGCTTTCTGGTTTGGAAGTAGGCACCCCACACATACTTTACCTTCTCTTTGCTGTGCTTTTGTGGCTTTTGCCCCAAGCGCTGTTGTCTCCAATTCTCATCTTGCAAAATAGCTCCCTAGCAAGGAATGGAGTGGTGCGGGAGGAAGCCTGGCTGAGACTCAGAACTCTTCCAGTTAGAGAAGCACTGTAATATGGGAGGTGCCACCTTGCAGCTGAGAAGTAGCACTCGACTGCTGCATTCGTGTGTTGCTAAGCTTCCTCTGGGATGTCCCAAAGGAGGACAGATGATAGTCCAGTTTCACCCCAGAAGACAACTGCCATCTCTGCAGCTTCTTCCTCTCTTTTGGCCTGTGTTTCCTACCCCAAATGGGATGCTCAGGGGTGGATTCTTGGGTGGGGCACGGGTGCAGCTGATATGGTACTGGTGCACATGCTTGGGATCACACTGAGGGGAGAGGCCATGTGTCACACCATGCCCACAGGCCTTTCCCCATCACGTGGCACCAAGTGTGTGCACTGCTGACACATCCCCATGCAGCTGCATCCAGCCCTGCTGTCTGGCTGTGGGAGGACTGCAGACCCCAGGTGATCAGCAGAGAGTTCTGTGAGGTTGCTGCATTACCTTCTCAGCCTAGCATACAGATTCTCCTGCTGCATGTTTGGTCCCATTTCAAACAACTCAACACTGCTCATGGAGGGAGTGCCTACAGTTTAATAGATATTGCTGCTAGAGATCTTCCCTCCCCTTGCTATTTGGTCAAAATTATCCTGGAAGCGTGGAGTCTTATCTTCAGTCTGCCTACAAAGATGCCATTTATCTTGATGGCAGGGTGCTGTGCTCATCTATTCCCTGAGAACCAGGCTGACACTTGCTCTCTGTAAGCCACCAAAGAGTATGCAGATGACATGCTAGCAGCTTCAATCACCACTGGTGGGGAATGGCAGGGACAGAAAGCAAAATATTCAGTGTTTGTCACCAGTCCTATCCCCATTTACTGTCCTAACACTCATCTCATTCAAAAATCTTCTTGTACCAAGTAATTAAAAAGGGTTGCCAGGCTATTCTTGTCTGAGTGTCACATTGAGGTTACCAGTTTCTGTAGATGTATCTTGATAACTGGTGCACTCTCAACTGCAACAGCATTGCTAGGGGAAAGTAGGGTGGCTGGACTTATTAACTGCATATACAGGAAGACCTTCGAGAAGTCTTTTAGACTGTGAAGACCTAAAGCTATCTTCACTGAGAAGGCTCTTTTGAATTTACAAAAAGAGATCAGAATGTGACATGCTGCTTGGAGGGGGTGGAGACCCTTTCCAAAAGCAGGGAGCCTGCGGGCTGGGGGATCCATCCTTCTCCATACCAGAGGACAAATACCTGTCTGGGACCTTCTCGTGGACCATGAGATGTGGTGCCCAGCCCTGAGAGGGTGGCAGGACCCTGCTGTCAGTCTTTGCGAGCCAGCTCCTCACTATCTTCTCCATCATCATGGTGGACAAGCTGGCAGCTGAAGATGGAGTCTCGCAGGCTGGATTCAGCCCTCCTTCCCAAACACCTGCTCCTTGAGGTTGCAGTAGGTTCGTCTGATGGAAAGGAACTCAATATCCCCAGTATACTGATGTGTCCCCTGAGTGCTGTTCTGTGCCTTGGCTTATTGAGGAGGTGATGTGTTCTGCTTGAGGGCAGCATGGCATTGTCACACCAGCACAGTGCTTGTACACAGTTTGCTAGGGTGAAGGGCCATGTCTGACTCCCCAGGTTTTGTTGTCCTGTGTTCAGCTTGTGGTCATTTGAAAAGATACCAGGTAATCTCCTGTTTTCTTCAGATTGCAGATGCTATGGAGGTGGTAAGAGCATCCCTAGTGCTGCCCCCAGCTCTTTCTGATTCTACCCATGTGGCTGTCAACCCCTCCAGCTTTAAAAGAGGTGGTTCCTCTCCTTTTAGAATGTCATGAAGTTCTGTCAACATTTGCTATAAATATCGCCAGGGATCTTTGTGCCCAAAAACATAATTATTAGGCTCAGCTTACTTAAGTACATGATACTATGGAAGAGTGTCTTCTGGGAAGATTAGCTTTTCCTCTCATTTCTTTTTCAGATCTATGTCATTGACAGTGCAGATAGGAAGAGGTTTGAAGAAACGGGTCAGGTAAGTTAGTTATGCCCAGCTTCCTTTGAAGTAACTCAGTGCTTCTGAGTGCCCCTTGCTCACAAAAGTCAGGAAGACAATTTTGTTGTTTATGAGGGAAATTTGCATTTCAAGAGAGACTTGCCTTTCAACATCAATGCAGATTATTTTAGTTGATGTGAAACAAGGAAAATAGGTAGCCTAATTCCGTTTAAATAGAACAGTTTTCATTAAAGCTATACAATAATAGCAAATGGAGCCCAATACTGAAAGCACAAACTTCTCTAAGTCCTTTAAATCTTGCCAAACCAAAACTCTGAGGAATCCTATTTTCTTATTTACAAAGTTGAAATGGAAATCATATTGACTTGATTGTCTTTTGGATGTAATTGAAAAAAAAAAAAAATCCTAAGAACTTTGTAACTAGGACTGGCCAGAAAATAAGATTTCCATTTTGCAAATTTTTCACATTTTGTAATGTTTTTGTGTTTTAGGATGTAACAAAAATAGCACTTTTGAACTTTCTTTTGTGAAATACAAAAAGTGACACTGTCTCAAAATAGCTAGCAACAGATTTAACCCTCAGAAATGGGAGATGTAGTTTAAAGCCTTTGGTTCTGCCTGATTTGAAGGAGGCACTTGATCTTCCGCCTCTCAAGTATCATGGACACACAGTAACAGTAGAACAGTTGGATGTTCTAGGGGTGGGAGAAATCTTTCCCTCATTGGAGCTATTTCATCTGATATCAGTGATTAAATATTCATTGGGCAGAAGAGAGGGAAGGGAAGCAGAAGCTTAGAGCACTTGCCTTATTCAGGCAGAGTCAGTCTGGACCCCTTGTATTTCCACAAACACTTTTAATTTCAATAAATCAGCTGTATCAGATGAAAGACCTATTTTGCTGAAAAAGTCCCAGCCAGCTAACTCTATTCTCTCATCCTGGTTTCCAAACCAAACATTGCTTTTGGGGGGATGGAGTCAGATTTCTGCTGCAGTTCGCTGTCTCCCCGACTGCACTTGTTTAATCCCAGAGTTTCTAGTCAGTGGGTGAAAAATGTCAGGACAGTATCTGAGAGCATGAGACTTTTCCAGTTAAATAAGAAGGCTATAAAAATCTCAGGTAGTCACCTATCTGGAAGGCCAGTGGTCTCTATAGGTTAAAGTTCTGCTGGGTTTGTCATATATTCACATAGGGAAGTCACTTGAGACTGTGTGCTTGTTTCACGTGAGGCCATTGCACAACCCTAGAGATGAAGTACTTCAGCTGTCATTGATCCGCTTCAGATTCAGGTTTGAGCTATTAAAATAATGTCTTTGAGTCACCCCTTTTTGAATGAACAAACCTATTTCTCCAGATGCCACCCAATGTGCGCTGTGCATATAGAGCCAAAATCCAGCTGGTAAAGCTGATGTAGCTTGTCTTCAGCTAGCCAATGCCTTCCAAAGCATCAGCACTTTCTTTGGGAGGGAGATTTCCATTTCTGGGTAAAAAACCCCAGTCCTCTCCTCCTCAAATTGTAGCGTATAAAACTTGGAACAAAGACCTGAAACTCATTATTAGCAAAGATACCAGGGCTGGTGTCAACAGCTGCTCAGGTACAAATGCCAGTCGGGCGATAACGTAAGACAGATTCTCATACTGCAAATTTACATGGTTTTTGCCGTTTCATCAGTTTTGGTCTCCTGGGAGTAGGGACTGGTAAAACACAAGAGTTGTAGCCTTTAAGGCAACTGCTAATTTCAGACCAAGATGAAGATTTTTGTAACCTGTAATTGGAAGAAATAGTTTTTGAACCTTGGACAGAGATGATTGTATACATTTTTGCTCTCTTATAATAAGATCTGTGTTTCAGTGGAACACACTCTTCCAGCATTTGCCCTAAATATATTTCTAATTAGAGACAACCACGGGTGGTTTTCTTCCCTTCCCTCTCTCCCTTCCCTCTCTCCATCTTCCCCCCACCCCACTCCCTTGTAAATGATATAGGAGCTGGCTGAGCTTTTGGATGAAGAAAAGCTTAGTGGAGTCCCCGTGCTCATATTTGCTAACAAGCAGGATTTGCTGACGGCTGCCCCTGCTTCGGAGATTGCCGAGGGACTGAACCTACACACGATCCGGGACAGAGTCTGGCAGATCCAGTCTTGTTCAGCTCTCTCAGGAGAGGGAGTACAGGTGAGGTTCTGGAGAAAGCTTGCTGTGCCAGCAGGTCATCTGTAAGGGATTGTTGTCTGTTGATCTGCAGGGTGGGGCTCGACCGGCTGCCTCCTGAAGGAGGGTCAGCGCAGCCAAACCCTTGCAGCACAGAACACAAGGGACACGTTTCTTGTCGCTTGTGCAAAGGGAAGGGGGAGCTGTGGGCTCTTAGGATCTCTCCATCCCTGGGAAACAGGAGAGTGATCACCTCTCCACCCTGGACCCCTTGGCCAGGCCAGATGAAGACATTGATTTATTTTAAAGAGACTGCTGTCAGGTTAATCATTTTCACAAAACAAATCGTCTTTTACTATTAACCCCTTTGACTGTTACAAGTGTGCACTTTAGAAATCTGATTTACCTTCACTACTAATGTCATTTGATGTTTTGCTCAACCCAGGCGCCAGAGAGAAAACGATCAATTTTTCTGATCCAGACAAACACAGGAGTTGCTCACGGAGCAAGGACCACTTCTTACAGCAGCATGTGGGGCAGCAAAAAGCCACTGAGGGTGCTGAGCTGTGTTCCTGCACTGAACTGTAATAGCTGTGTCTTGGGCTCCCGTGCTGGTTCCTGCAGTATAGTAGCTCTTTGTAATGTAAATAGCACCTTGGTTTGTTTATTTCACTCTTAGGCTTTCCTGAATTAATGAAATATTTGCAGTGCTCGAAATCTGAGCAGTCAGGAATACTCCCGTCACTGATATTTAAAGAAACAGAATAGTGAAGACATCTTCATTGCCAATTCAGTAAAACTTTATTTGCAGATGTTACAGAGCTGTTCGGGATAGTCATATCTCAAGCTGAGTATGAAAAGTCACAGAGGAAGCCCACTGTACTGAGTGCACAGTAACATGGCAGATGAAATTCAGTGAAAAAAAATGCCCATGAGGAACAACTATCCAAACTATACACATATGATGATGCACTCAAAATTAGCTGCTGTTACTCAGAAGCAGATCATTGGGAGCAGCAGCTTAGTGCTCATCAAAGGCCAGAGAGGAAGATCAAATGCTAGAGAATTACCAGAAAGCAAACATCCCAGAACGTAAGCATGGTGGGCCCATACCTTGAACATGACATTGATTTCTGCCTCTGCCCCATCTAAAAAGATTTTAATAGTAGTAGAGTCAGAATCCAACAAAAAAATAGGTTGAAGGGTCTTCAAGAGATCTTTACACCAACCTCATGTTTAAAGTAAGGATAACTGCAAGTCTGGAGGATGTTGCTGAGGGCTGTGTCCAATGAAGTTATAAATATCTACAGTCATGGCAATTCTACAACCCCTCTAGGTAATCCCTTATAGCACTTAACTACCCTAATCAGAAAAAAATATTGTCTGTATATCTGCTGAGAATTAGTAAAGATTTGAGAATGCTCTGTTGAGAATTATGAGTAGCACAGTGGCATCTGTATACAGGGATAGTAAATAAATTAAGACTTGCAGGTTGGAAGAGAGAGGACAGAGAGCGAGAACATCTTCAGGACTTATAAAATAAGGTATAAAAATGTCAGGTAGACTATATGCTATTTTTCACATTGTTAAAGGAAGGACATTCCTAATGAAATAATCAGACAGCAGTTTAAAAGAAATGAAAACAAGTGCTTCTTTGTGACTTGCATAATTAAATTGTGTATCTCATTGGCACAGGATGTTGTGGAGACCAAAGGTATCAGTCGGTTCAGAAAAATACACAGTGAATTTCTGAAGAAGAGATACCCAGGCAATCACTGACTGTTAGGATCTTGAGGCAGCTTTTGAATGAGTAACAGCTTGGGCCATGGACTGGGAGGGAAGAGCAGAGCAAGGGAGATCCTGACCTACATGTTTTTTCCCTTGTCATCCAGAAAGGAGATGCTGGCCTGGATGGGCCATTGGTCTGACCCAGTACAGCAGTTCTTCTGATTTAAAATTCTTAACCTGATGTTTAGCAAAAAAAGTAGTAGAAGGTGTCCTCTAAAGGGGGTTTATTTAGTTAGCTAAGACACAAATTCGGCTATGTTGCAGCCAGTCCCATGAAAAGCTTCAACTCTTGTTTTGAAGTAGTGGTGGTAGAGGGAAATGCATTACACAGTGGCAATGCATAGTCAAGTCCAAAGAAATGTGATCCAGAAAGTGAGGCTGTAGTTCACAGGGTTGTAGGCAGGCACAGGTCACCTTCTTCCCTCCTCCAGGCCTTCCTCTAGTTTATGGAAGTCCAAGTTAACTCTCCAGCTGCAAAGGAGCAGTAGAGCATCAAATGGAATTCAGGGACATATATTGGATGTGGAAAAACTAAATGATAGAAAGTGACACTTTCTGTTCAGGAGCTTTGAAAACTACCATCTCCTCAAGCTGATCTCAGTGGGCTCTCTGGAGTGGTCTCCACACTTCATCGTTGATAGCAACTCCTTACTGTGCCTTCTTGAAGTACAGTGCATTCCTAGAGATTCCATACAATAAAATATGCAGCCCAATACCCTCCACTGGGGAAATGAAATCTACTTCTGCATTCATTACCAGAAAACCAAAAATGGGCTAAATAAAAGTATTTGCAGGCCTATATATTTTGTTCATTATGCTTATCTAGACAAATTAATTTAGATGCGGGCCTGATAATGTCCTGCTTTGTTGGGAGGTGGCTTTTAACCTAAGCCTGGATCGGCCCAGGTAGAAACAGTGTAGCAGTCCTGGGACTCTAAGGAGAGGTCAAGATGCTCAATATTTAGGGGAATCAAAGAAGGATTTGTTTAAAAAGTGAGATTAAAGATGTTTTTGAGGATTGTGATACATGGTATCTCTACCAGTAGCTCAGAACAGGAGCTGTCTCTATGTGTAGTTAAATCTCAGGTCACTCCTTTAAGAACTTCTTTGAGAAATGACAATGAGTGACAGCAAAATAAATGAAGATGTGGAAGCATCAGGTATTCAGAATGAAAGCCAAGGAGCGAGCACACTAACCATTGCTGCTGATGGAATATATTAGCTAGAGTAAAATTGGAGGCGCTGCTGATAGATTTTTGCAAGGAAGAGTAGTGGCATATCTGGTACTGAGTACAAGCAGGAGCAGAGTTCATAGGGGAAAATTTCTGTGATAGCTTGAAGGAAGAGCAATGTGCAAAATAAATAATGCCAATACATGAAGGAGAAATAGTTTGAAGGTCATTTAATTAGTTTAGCTGTTAGCACCATGGTGTATAGAATTGGGTAGTTAAGACTGGGGATTTCAAGGTTAATGAGATTAGATTATGGTTAATAGAATGATATAAATATAGAGAATTTAACTATTATTTGAAATGGGTTATTTAATAAAGCTGTTAATTAAGGAGGGAATCCATATTGTCATCTTCTCTTTTAAAATTAACCATTGGGGACTCTGGAAAAGGGGCCTAGCAATGTCCTGGGCAGGCTCAGAAGAGAGGTGACTGGGTTAACTGGAAACCCCATGTAGTGTCCTCTAGACACCAGCTGGTAGCCCCTGTTTGCCAGCTGAAGACTTCATTACCTCCTGACTGTAACCATGGGCAGCACTTGTCTTGTTAATCAGAGTTCATGGTGCCATTGAGGGAGGGAGAGTGGCATCCCTCATGCTTAGAGGCTTTTTCAAGCAAGATGTCTGCTTGGGTCTGATTTTATCATTCAGCCCTAGTTAGGAAAGCAGGAAGGCCTTTTCTCCCCACCACAGCCACTTGGGCTCTGTCTCTGGAGCAGAGTCCTTAACCAGCTTACACCGAGACCCTTGCACAGGCTACAGCAAGCAAGAGAGGTGATCACCAATGTCAGCAGAGAAACAGAGGGAACTCTTGCCTCATGCCAGCTCTTCAGTGCCATGTAGGCTGTCTCGGGGTTGTGTTTTGTGACCAGATATCCAATTGGTGCCCTTAGCATGCAAAAGCTATGTACATTCCACTCTGGACAGCCGGGGTGGGTGGGTTGAAAGCAGGCAGGGCTCCTCTGCTTTGCAGCCTGCCCTCTTGCTCGAGGGTGTTATTTAGGGGCCAGGGTATGTATCAAGGCTTTGGACCACTTTATGCTCTGCAGCATGTTTCTTGTCTGAAGCAAGTGTCTCCGATCAAGGCAGCAGGAGCTCAGCCTGCCCTGAGGAATCGTCCTCCAGAACGATGCTGCAGTGTATTGTGTCCAGAGTCTCCCAAGCATAATGGCCCCCTGGAGACCATTAAAAGCCAGTGGAACTGAGAGTAGCCACTAAACTTCTCTAATTTATGCCAGAGCTGGTCGGGCCCAAAGGACTGTAGGAAGGGCTGAGCTGCCTTCTCCTCCCTGTCTCAACCCAGTTGAGAATGAAGCCCAAGACCTAAGTAAATGCTGATGTTGCAATTCAACGCTTTTGTAAGGGCAAGATTCAGAGCGGGACCCCCAGCAATGTTGTATGCTCAGAGCTAGGTTCTGTCTTAAAGATGTCTTATCCAGGGCAGGCTAGATGGGGATCTTCCACATCTTAACAAGGTTCTGGGGCTACTTGTAAATGCGATTTAAAGACAGTTTCAATGACTGCAGCTCTCCTGGAGCAGGCAAAGCTAGTGCTTGTTGCGGAAAAGCAACCATGTTTCCAGATTACAAGGCAAAGTCTTGTGATTTTTAAGAAGTGTAAGGAGGAGTTTCCAGCGTTGCATCAGGGATACAAGGTTTCAGAGCACAAAAGAAAAGCTTGCACCCAGGCAAAAAACAATGGGTAATGTAGTTGCGGGAGCCTGTAAAAGCCAGCCTATGTGTATGGTGAGTGGAGGTACAAAGAAACAACAGATAAGGAAGGCACAGTCCTGGCTGGGCAGAGGGGGAAGATAGTGACAGTTAAAATAATGCATACCAAAAATGCTAGAGATGGAGAATTTTGCATTTGCCTGACCTAATTTGTTATGGCAGACAGAGGATTACATGAAAGGATTAAGCTTTGCTGTCCTTAAGGTCACATTAGGGGTCACAAGTTTGTGGCCTTGCCTGATCCTTGGCTTGCAGGGGAGCAGAAATCGGGAGGCTTTTTATGGGGTGGAAAGGACTTGTTCTCTGTGTTGAAGTCAGATTTCACTCCCATAACCACAAAGCTCATAATACAGGGAATAAGTGAGCAGTGGGCTAATCTCAAGCAGGACTTTTTATTTCTGCCAGGGAAGGCTCTACCAGTCCTTTCCCAAAGGGCATTAGAGTACAAGTCCCTTGGCACGATAGCAGATGTGACTGCAGCAAGACGGGGTTGTGCCAAGAAGCATTTCTCTGCAAGAAGCATTATCCTCTTCCCTGGAGTTCTCTCTCTTAGCTTTGGTAAAGTTTACTAGCTGCTTGTAAAGGAGCTAAGAGAAGCAGAAACGAAAGATCTGAAATCTTTCCCTGGCTAAGTTTTCCCAGGGTTGACTTGAGGCTGGAATACTAATATTGTATCCGTCTCCATCCTCAGAGTACCTGCCAATGTCTCCGTGTCTCAACAAAGCAGCCCAAGGACATCTATCAAGATCTAAATGTTACTGTAGGGATTGTACTTTCTGCACAGAGCTATCTTTTAAGCATGCAGATATAGGGACAGAGTGTATAGGGACAAAGGATGACAACAGTTGACTCCTTGTGGACTTGCCTATCTCAAGCACTTTTCCTCCTTCCCCTGTGCCTTCCCCACAGCAGCTCTTTGTGTTTGTAGCAGCTTTCCTGGGTTTCTTTCTCTTACCAAGTCTCCATCCTGCTTCAAACCTTAGGTAGAAAAAACACAAACATACCTTTTAGTTTCTTTTGTTTTCAGTTGCATTTTGGGGACACTGCAGAACACACGCCCCTCAAGAAAACTGCACCAGCAGCGATGGATGTAGCTGCAGTGTGTGACTGAAAATGAAGAAGGTGCCTTACACATGTCTCTTTGATACAACACATGTAGAGCTGAGCATGTTCATTTTCCCTTTATCACTGTCAGGCAGGGAGATACTTACAATGAAATGTAATTTTTCCTGTCAATTAATTAACTCATGCCAGAAGAGAGTTTTTTAGACCTATTCCTGCTTTAAAAGTTTGGTGACCTATTTACGTATTTCAAGCCTGTTTGGAGTTCACCTTTCCTCTTGCATTTTGCTATGTCATTCTTTTGCCCTCTTTATATGCTTGATGCAGCCAGGCTCCCAGCCATGGTAAATCCCATCATAAACTCTGCTTATGATGCTCACCGTGCTGGTGCTGAAATGGTCTGTCTTTCCCCTTCCCGAGCTCCCAAATGGCAGCAGGCAGAGTTTTAATCACTGTGAATTCAGGTTGTGGTCAGATTAGGTAGAAGATAGGATGCGTGTTTGTTGTTCTGCAGTGATGTATTGTTTCTGGGATTACTGTGCTGAATAGCAGAGGGTGTCAGCTGATATTTATTACTTTAAGCTGTCTCAGCTGTTCTGGTTCAGCAAATAAACCTACATTCAAAATGAATGAGGAGCTCTGCTTCCCTTGTATGCCATGATGTGTGCAAATGTGATTATTGCTTCCGAGGCAGGGGAAGATGAAATCATTGTGGGAGCATTTTTATTTATTTATTTATTTATTTATACTCTTTGCAGGCAATCATGCAGATTTCTAAAGCACACAATCAAGCCAAAGGCTTGACACCTCTCCTCCTAGCCCTATTGTTAAGCCTTGGCATTCCTCATGCTGGGAATCACTCGCTCCCTCTCTCTCTAAAGTGATAAGCTTTAAACCATGCTATTGATTGCTTAAGGCATTACATGTTTTACACCTAGGTTATCAGTGTTATTGAAAGGGGAAGACACAAAGCTACTGGGCCTTAAAATGAATCTAACTCTTGTCGTTTCCCATTTGCTCTGAGGATTTCAGACAATTTGTTTTACACTGATCTCTGTTGTGGAGATAAATAAATGAAACTGGAGACATCAACCCTCCCCAAGGTTAGAGTTAGAAGTGTTATTAGTGTGGGGCCTCATGTGCACCCCAGCACAAGCTGGGCTCACTTATTCTTTATTTAACACAGCAACAAGGGCTGATTTCAGAAGTTGCTGCTCCCCTTCAGATAAGAAGTGTCACATAGTGCAGCTATCAAGGTGAATTGGTATTTTCAAGTGAGAACCTCTCTGCTTCTGATTAAGCCCTGAAGAGTCCCTCTCTTCTCTCTTAACTCTTCAGCTCCCCTCCAACGTGGCCACCACCGTTGTGGCTGAGGGGCAACAGAGAGGCATGGTAGTAGGTCTTGGCTCCCCCAAGGGCTTGCTCTGCTGTGCTTTTGGCCATCTGTCCTTAGGGCAGTTGAGGTGCTTGGCAGCCTTTTGGCTGTCTGGGGACAAGGGCAAGAGGAAGCCAGTGACACTACTGCCACAGGGCTGTAAGTAATGCTGGCCTAAAGGCTCTGGTCTTTCTTAGGGTCCAGGTATCATTATAATGATCAAAAAATGACCATTGAACATAATACAGTGAAATGCTCCCCTCTAGAACACTGAGGTGACGTTTGAGCAATTTCCAAGCACAAAGATATGCCAATCTCCTCTCATCCCCAAAACCCTACCTGCCTTCTTTCTGCTCTGAGCCTTCCTGTCAACAGAGATGCCTCGTAGGCAGGGTAGAGGTAATGGATTTGATGGGACACAAATATGAGGAGATTGTGCATCTTGTGCTTTGTTATGCACATCTCATAACAGATGAGTGATGGGAGCAGATAAATTGTCACCTTGCCCTTCAATAGCGTATCCTATTCTGGGATCTCGGCAATAAGCTCACAACTCAGGTATCCACACAGAGCGCATGGGTTACCATCCTGCTTGCAGTGGTCAGCAGAGTCATGCACACATTTTTGCAGAAATGCTCTTAAGAGTGTATCAGCGTCCTAAAATGTGACCACATCACTTCTCGATGACCCCCTGTGGGCCCATTTTCTGTGGGGGCCCTGAGGAACAGGGAGCTGGGTCCAGATCCAGTTATTGCAGTGGGTTTCATGGATCTGGATTTCAAGGCTTCCAGCTGATCAGGGAATTTGAGCCATATTCTTAACAGGGAGGGGAGCTGACTATATAATAAACAGACCCCTAAAATCCATGGTCTCAAAGAGAAGATGGCTTGCTCGAGGTGATACAAATCACTTGTAGCTGAACCTGGAACTGAGCTTTCATCTGCCGCTGACGTACCTTGACTGCAGAGTGATCCTTCCTCAAAGGAGCTACACATAGCTACATGATGAGACGATGATACTTTTTTATGGTCAGATGAAAGATTTAATAACCTCCATGTGGCAATGTCTACTGAGCAAGGAAGCTTCTGTTTTTTTAACCCACAGCAGTGTTTGGTTCTGAAGGCAGACGGGGGGTAGATGAGGAGGCAGAACATGGTGCTTGCCAAATGGTGGTCAGGTAGGACTGGGGGATTCCTTTTCTTTTCGCTTGACTAACATTACCTTTCTCTATCTGAAGGACGGCATGAATTGGGTGTGCAAAAATGTCAGTGCTAAGAAGAAATAAAGTGTTCTGAGCTGCATGGAAATGGAGGAGCGGTGGGAGCAGAATTCTAGCCTGAAAACACTAATTTGCTGCTTTCTGACCAAATGTTTTTCCATCTGTGCACAGCTACAGCTGTTAAAAGGAAAAAAAAAAAAAGATAAAAGGGAACAACATCGGTTAAAACCTACTGCTGGATTGCTGGATTTGGAACTTGACCTACTATTTAGTATCGTTTTTTATCCCAATAAAGGAATTATGTATTTCCCTATGCATAAATAGTATTAAATGTCTGACTAGCAAGCAAGTTTGTAAGCAGAAGCAAGACTGTGATTCAGTGTGGAGCAGAGGGAGTGGTGAGTTACTGTAGTTGCTTAGATGCATAGGACCTGCCCTATACATGCGGGTTTGTGGTTGCTGAGGTCACGCTCAGGTGTCAGTCACAGCTTCCCCTCAGTGACAGATAACATGCGGTTGTGTTACCAATTGTGGGTAGTTTCTTAAAATAAAGCTGCTAAGAAGTCGTTTATATAATGAGGGTAGAAGACTTCCACGTATTCCTGTGTCCATAAAAGAGGAGTTTGATCATAATGAGGTACTGTTGCATTGCAACGCCACTGTAGAAGGGAGAGGAGGGTTATATGTGTATAACTGAAGCTCTTTACAGTTGGAGTAATGCAGGATGAGCGTGCCTAGGGCTTTTCTCACAGCTGAAGGAGAATTTAGCCCAGCATTTCACCTTGAGCCAGCAAAAATGTGGTTCCTATGTTCAGTAAGTTCCATATGTGAGATTAGTCTTGATGTTGAACAATCCCTGTTGATTTTCCCCTGATATTAAGGCAACTCTGCAGCAAAATGCAATTAAGTCCACAATTACTTTCTAGAATGAGATACCAGGTCCCAGGTTTCCTTTTTGAAATGTGCAAAATATTTCCTCCTACCCCAGCTTCCTCAGTGGGCCTTGCCCAGCCCTTCGAGGGACTCGGGGATGGTCCCAGGC
>JANHFX010022411.1:0-30805 GCA_027560015.1 Chloroceryle amazona | reverse complement strand
CCCCAGTGCGGGCAGGCCGGCCGGCCGGCAAGGGCAACTTCTGGGTATCTTGTAAGGCCGCACTCAGCCGGGCCGGGGAGGAGCTGCCCCTGCACTGCGATCAAGAGTCTCAAAAGTTCTTTGCTCCACGTCTTTTTTTTTTTTTTGTTGTTGTTGTTGTTTTTGAGGGAATTACCGTTTAAAAATTTGGAGGCCTGATAGCCTGTCGCCTGGAGACCTCACGTAAGCAGCCAAATTCCCCGAGCCAAGAGCTGTTCCGAAAATAACCCGTCGTGCCAAAGTCTTTCTTAATTAGCCAGGCTGAAGATGCTGTTTGCAGAAAGAGGCTCTGTGGCTGATGACTTTATTTTTTTTATTGTGCAGTTTTAATATCTGCAGATTTCAGATTAGGAAGTGACTGAAGATAAAACCCCTGCAGCTTCTTTAAGCTGCTTTTGCCAGATTTTTTTTTTTTCAATATTAATTAGGGCATAATTGAGATATTGCAAAGCGGAGGTAATCATCTTAGTGTTCTTAATCAACTTGTGGTATTCCCTGGAAGGGGAAATTAAAATTGCCTTAACTTCTCTAACAGTCCACTAGGTTTTCAGCATCGGAGCCCCTTCCTGAAGAGGGAACTGCTGATGACCTAATTCACTAGAGATGGGCTATTCGACTTCAGTTGCTTTACTGAAGTTATGGGCAAGCTCATTAGTTTAGGCCCATGTATACAATTGTTCTCCTTGAACTGAGAAGAACCAGAGTGTCCACCATTATCTTGATAGTTAAGGCATCTAAATTCAGTCTTCCCAGGACAACTCAAGTCGCATCTCTCATTACACGCCAAAAATCCTAATACCAAGGTCTCTGAGTCGTGATCCTTGTCAGATTCAGTCACTTCAGGTAAAGAGATTAGCACAGCCAGGTGTCCACTCTGCACATGAGCTGGGGGTTGCTGCCCCTCCACTCCAATAAACAGCCTGTGTGTCAGCTTCTCAGCCTGAGCCCCATTTGACATCTTACAGCTTGACATATTATGACAAACTGCCACTTACTTTGGTTTACACGGGTAACACTTGAATGTGAGTATCTAGAGACTTTGATTTATGGTTCCTGTTAGCTTCAGCTGTGGGGGCAGGAGCATTGTTAGCTTTTTCTACTAAATCTGACAAGAATCAGAGCCTTAAGGAACTGTCTGAATTTCCCATATAACCAGCAAATTACATCAGTCATGCTTTCATCTTCTTAGTAAGGACTTAGTAATTGATTATATAAGAAGATAAGTAGTTGTCTAATGATTTAGTACACTCCTTTGCTCTATTATCCCATGTCAACTATACTATCTATTCATTTTATTATTATTTAATTAATGGTGCAGCTTTGTTTATGCTATTGTCATCCATGATGCTGCAACCTTTCAGTTATATTGTGGGCTTGGCCACTTGCCTTACTGCTAAGGTGTTGCTGCAACACATAGGGTAAGGCTGAAACCGGAATAATTCCTTGCTCCTCCCTACCAGATTTTTGGATGTTCTGAATATTAGCAGTGTCTGTACCATAACAGTGTGAAGAGTTCTAAGTTCACCATCGCAGCAGATGCCACTGTGTCAGCCTCTCCTTCCAGTAATGCTGAAGGGTTATTACCTGTTTGTATCACCTCAGGCTGTGTTGATGTGTACCTCTGGATCAGAGCATGCTGTGTGCCCAGGGTTCCAGTGCTGGTATTATCCAAGCTGGCTCTTAAGAGTTTTTCTATCAGAGAAAGCTGGGAGGTGGCTGGGAATGGTATCCATCCAGCTATCATCTCTATACGTGCTCATTATTTCATTAGGGTACACACATGCTTGCAAACCCCTGAAAAGCCTTGGCAGAGTTTGGGAACCAGAGAAGACATGCAAATAGATGACAGAACTGCATCAATGATGACATAGCTTTATAATTGATTTCTCTTGCTGTAAGACACTATGTTAGCTAAACATTTTCACCATCAACAAATAAGAGTGTTGTATTACCTGACCCAGCCAAGCATGGTCTGAATCCACAGTAACATTAAATATTTTGCTCAGCAGTGCCTGGATCCGAAGAAATGTAAGGAAGCAGTTTACACCCAATCACAACACATAAATACCATCTGGGGCTTGTCAGAGCAGTGTTCCTATGGAACACTTTGAATCTTGGTACTGAAGAAGTACAAGTGTTGGACACTACCAACAGTCACTATTCAGTTAAACATTCAGGAGGCAGAGGTGGTGCTATGTTTTGGAACGTAGGTTGTTTCTCTCACTAAACTCCCACTCCCTGGGCTGATGTCATCTCCCTGGAAGCCGTCTGCGGGGGATTTTGCTGTGTGAGGAGGAGGCAGCAGTGCCAGAGGTACAGCAGGACAAGCCCATGCTGGACAACACAGCATGAGGCACAATGCTCCTGATAATACAACAAAAGCATCGCCCGCCAATTCAGGTATTGCCAACAGCATTGCTGTGCAGCAGCTGTCTCCTGGTGCACCTTCGAGTCCTGAGGTTTTGGCTTTCAGGACATCATCTCTGGCGACTGCAGCTGCTTTGGCTTGAGATGTTACTGCCTTTACTGGCCGTCTTGCCTCTCTGCCAGGAATTACAGCCATGTGGGAAGAGGAGCAGTGGCAGGGCCAGCATGCTGGATTTCCCCAGTCAAGGCCTCTTTTCCCACCAGAACTCAGGCTGTGCTAGAGCTGGGGAAACTGGCTCATTTGCCTGAGCATTCTCCCAAGGCCTGGCAGCAAGCACAAGGACATCCAGATAACCCAGGCACGCCCTGCACATCTGCACGGGTCAACTCTGCTGTACAAGGGCCAAGGTCTAAGGCTCTCAGGAAGCCTCACTGTGTGTGCTTTGCTTTATGTCTCCTTGACATGCGCACAGAAATCTGGAGGGAAGGGTGTGTTTCCATAGCACAGCTGCTGCACATCACAGCCCTATATTTTGGCAGCACTTCCTTCTTTGGCTGCATAAACTACAGCACTCAGATGACACACGGCCCCACATCCTTGCTACTGGGGCAGCAACGTTCAGCAGCACCCACACTGCTGGGGAAGGCCAGGTCTTATATCACCACAGCTACACCCACAGGACTGCATCTGTCAGAGCTCTTCCTCACGCAGCTCCCCATGGCTGGCAAATTTGCTGGGATGATGCAGAAAAAAATAACTAACCCTGATAAAAAATGCCCCTGCTGATTCTGGAGGGGTTTTGGCAGGGCCATGGATACACTGCTGCGAATGCAGCACCCTACTTACTTGCAAAGTGGGAACAAGTCAAGGATGTGTTGCTTTAATCCTTTCATGACAATCCCAGGCTAATTTGCTAAAAGTTAATTGCACTGTAAATAACAAAAGGGGTGGTGTCCTGCTTGCAACAGATGGCAGCCACTGAGAAATTTTGATGAGATTGCTGTTTGGAGAGGGGGAAAGAGGCAGCAAGGTTTCTCACGGACCCTGCCTTGAGAAGGGAACTGAGAGGAAGAGAAGCCCCTAACTGTGCATCTTTTGAAAGGGAAGGAAGTAAAGGATGGCTGTAAGATTCAGACGAGTGTTTCCTCTCTGGGAGTGGTATGCTACAACAAAAATAATCCCAACCTCCTTCAGGTGGGCACATGCCTCTGTTCATGGTCTTGTTGACCTCGGTGGGGCTTTGCACGGGATTAGGAATTGACACAGGGACTCCATTCAGGCTGCAGCAGCACAGTTCCAGTCTGCAAAAATAACACACCTGCTAATCCCCAGCAAGCACACTCAGGGCAATCCTATTACTCCGGGCTGCTGCTCCCAGAGCAGGGCATAAGGGGTGCAAGTTACCTGCTGCCACTGAGGCAAAGGGCAGGCCACAGAAAGAAGCTACTACACAGGCTGTTGAAGCCTCACCTCCTGCTGTGCATCCAGAAAAACTCCCTGGACTCTGAAGAAAGGTCGTGGGCCTGCAGTATCCTGTACCGAGAAGCAAAGGAGCCCTTTGTGAGGATCCCCTCACAGCAGCCTCCCCCCAATGCCCGCAGCATCCTGGCAAGGCACAGGTCACTTGTCTGTATTCAACTCTTCTGGCTTTTCAGAGGAGACAAAAATCTCTCCGCTGAGACACCACAGGCCTCTGTTCCAGTGACTGCTCCCAAAATAAATACCTTTGCTTTCTTCAGAGGAATATCTCCTGAAAGGAACAGCTTCTGTTTGCTGTCTTAAAAGAAATATTCTCCCTCAACTGTACTCAGCTCCCTCCTCCCAAGCTGGTCTCACTCCTGGAGAGAGTTCTAGGAAAATTACTCGAGCTTTCCCTTCTGCTCTTACATGATGAATATAAGGTCTCTGGACTCAGAACAACCACTTAATTGTAACTAAATTGTAGCTCTTCTCTAAACTTTCCTTGTAGATGTAGCTCAGGGTGACCTGGAAGGAATCCTTACTCTTTACGTGGTTTCCTGTGTTTGTAGGTCATAATTTGCCAGGCAAAAATGTACATAGAAAAATTCTTGCCTAACACCTCATCTTCATGCTCAGCCTGTGTTCCATTTTGAGTTACTTTTTTCATGCATCAGCCCAAGAGAAAGAACTGGCATCCTTCTCACTTTGGTAATACAACATTCTCTGGCCTTACTAAGGTGTGGCGAAGACATCGCCCATGGGGCACAAGAGACTCAGCTGTGCCAGGGCCGGTTTTATCACAGGAGCACACGGGTAAGATTGGAACCGTGCACAGAGGAAAAGATGCCAACTGGGTGACTCTGACTTCTGCGTAGCAAGCCTCTCCAGGAGGGGGTGAGTTTGTAAGCATTTCATGTTACTCGCTAGCTAATGACAGTCTGGATTCCCTGCGAGAGGGGAGACCCAGAGCTGCGGAGGTGGAAAGCCCCGACCAAAACAAAGCAATTTACACTTCACAGACGGGTTTAGCAGTGCTTATTAATTAGGTTCTGGTGACCTCTAGAGGCCTTTAGCCCAAAGCACCTGATTTCTGAGGATCTTCCCTGTTCTGAACAAGGATGACAGGAGTTCTGTTTAATTTTCAAACCAAGATTAATTTTAGCCTTAACGGGGAAGGTATTGGGGACTAGTAAGTAATTGTTTTTCTTTTCTTCCCACGGAACATGGTAATAATAACTCCCTGCGTGCAGCAATCTCAGAGTCTGCACAGTAACTGCTGTAGGTATTCTGGAGATTCCTGTTTTGCAAGAAATTTGCTCTGTGCCTTGTCAACTAAGAGAGGAGTTACTTCTCTTCCTCCATTATCTGTAATGATATATTCAACAAACCACTGCTCCTGGAGAAACTGCCCACCTATCTGGTGAGGTAATCTGGTTGTTTACATGCATGTAAAACATGTGTGCTTAAGATGCAGGCATTACACATGCATTAAGATGTCTTTGCAGAACACAGCCTCTGTGGACTAGTCCTTGCAAGGGAGTGCTCAAATATTGTGCTAGACCTCTCAGAGCAGAGTATGGCCATGTTTTCAGAAAAATTATTTTCATCTGGAAACAGGGAAAAATGACAACTCACCAGATACAGGGCCAAGCAACACTGGATGCGGGAAAACTGCATTTTACCTGTATTGTAAAACAACCGTGACATTACCCGCAGAGAGCAGTGATACAAGAAAACACCCAAGAAAAAAATGTGTGGGTTTAGTTATACTTCCAGGTAACCTTTGTTTTGTTTTGTTTTTTTTCCCCTTGATGAGATAAATAATAGGGGCAGCTGATGGAGAAGGGGAGAAATCCACTAAGCTAATCTTCTTTACCCTTGAGCAGCTGAGATATGGGATTGAAACCGTACCGAGGAAATAAGAGAATTGGAAGGAGAGACAGAAAAGCAGTGAGAGATGTTGCTCAGAGAGATGTTGGGGAGTTAACTGAGAGAGGCTTACAGCCATAGAGAAGCTTAGCAAGAAAAGGATAGCAAAGCTGGAGGAGGTGAAACATATCTGCAGCAATGCACAGCTCAGAAAAACTCTTTTGCAAACTTGCAATCCTACAATGATGTGTGGGAGACCTCCTGAAGATTTCTAATTTAAGAGCACCCAGCTGTACTTCCAGATTTAGTTATTAGTTGCTTTTTCTACCCAACCCCCCAGAAAATTGTTTTTCTCTTTGCTTTTCCTAATGGACCTCCTACGAACACTTTAATGGCAGCATTTGTTTGGTGACAACGTCCCTGGAGGCTACAGCCAGGGTAGCTTGTGCATCCATCTTAGAAACCAAATAGAATAGCGCAGTATTTTCCCCTGGTTGATAGATGTGACTCATAAGAGGGGAAAAAAAGTGTATGTTTTGGTGGTTTTTGTTTTCTTATGGCATAATGATGAATGACCTTTTTTAAAAAATAAATTTTATTATTATCTTGTGGGGTTTTTTTTCATAATCTCTCGCTTTGTTCTTACTCCTTTTGTCATGTAGGCAATAGAGCTGAAGGGATTTTGTGCCTCGGAACAGAAAGGAATCTAAAAGTACTGAGGGGAATTAAAAATGGAGTAAGGGGAAAATATTTTTTAAAAGGATTTTAAAAGATTTTTTTATTCAGACTGTGTAAAAACTCTTCTGAGATTGTTTGAATCAAAACTCATAAGAAACACATGGGAGAAAGCTCATTTTGTTAAAGATCTGCATTCTCCTGTATTTTCGAAGTGCAACCTACAAAACTAATTTGATTCCACTGCTCCTCTGAGACATCCTCTAGCAAAAGAAGGCTGAGGGTGATATTTGTGAGATAAAAAGAAAACCATGCTGTAAGGCCACTTGCATAATCTTTGTAAAGCACTATGAAGTTAAAAAAAAAAAAGAAAAGGCATTTCTTTTGTAGTTACCAAGAAATGCTGGCTCCATATGGTGCACAAGCATTTTTAATTTACGTAGGTTCATTGGCTGGATACTTTTGATCAGTAATAGAGCAGTGCTAATCAGAAAATTACAGGTACTTTTCACATGGACCTTTTTGGGGTAAAACCTTTTGAACTTTTCTAATTTCTTAACCAAAGGGGAGCAAAAAATATTCCTCCTGCCTTTTCTCCAGGTACTGTTTTTTTTGCCTTTTTCAGACATAAAATAGGAAAAAAAGCAAAACGAAAGCTGTTCAAAAGAAAACAAACATAAAATGGGAAAAAAGAGATAAAAACTCTTCCTCCTGCTAAGTAACTGTTGGGTTTTTTTTCATTGAATATACCATTACATTTAAAATTTCCATTTTCAAATGGAAAAAATGTGACTGTCTCCAAATAGAAGAACAATGCTTGAGGTCAGGCCTAAAGAAAGAAGTAAGTGAGAGCAGAAAATACTTTGTTCGTGGAACACATCATGATTAGAACATAAATAATCCTCTTTTCTACTAGATGCAACATAAAATAAACACAGCTGTGTGCACAGGCACATGACATACACAGGCTTGTGCACATACACACGTCTTGGCCCCATTTCCCCAGGGCTGTTCCCTGAAGGCAGCAGAGGTGAAGGGTTATGACAGAGCGGATGGTGACAATATCTCAATAGGATAGAGTAGTGGAGCCAAGCTCAAAGAAAGCACTCAGAGATGTTACCAGGAGGAAGCAACCCCTTGGCTGGTGGCCAGCAGGAAATTGTGTACTAGTCCCCACAATAAAATAGTTCTTATTTCTTAGTAATCATAACAGTCCCAACATATTTGCTTCTCCGTTCCAAGATGGCATGATGGAGGGTGGCCTTAAACTGGGGCTGTTTTGAGAGAGAGGCTTGTCAGGGTATGTGTCTACTCTGAGCTCTACACCAGTGCTCAGGACCGTGGCACACATCAAGCATAGGTTGCCTGTGGAGGTCAGATGCTTGCATGAGGCTGATTTCATGGACAATATCTGGGTCTGCAGAGCCTTCTACATGACCTGGGCTCGCAGGAGCCTGTTATTAGCACATAGGAAATCTGAGGCTCACACTGCTGAATCTGGCATCACTGCGGGGGTGCATGGGAGAGAGGTTTCTCTCTGGGTTGCAAAAATCCAAAGGACTACAGGTGCTGTGGATGTGCTCATGCACACCCACAGCGCCCTGTGCCTTCCCAGTTATCAAACCTGTCTCGAGTACAAGTTTTCTCCATTTGGGTCCTCTTGTTGGCCTTCTAGAGTTTGCCCTCCCAGCAGGCTTGGTATTAATCCTCCTTGTCCACCTGAACATTTCCTTAGTCATTTTTGGCACCAGAAAGGAGAGGTTTTTTTCATTAAAGATCCCCGAGGAAAGGTAGCTTCAGAGATGCTTCAAAAATCCAGCACAGGTGTAGACTAGGAGTGGGTCACACAAGTGGGAGCAATGATGGGGCAACAGCTTTCCTTACCAGTCCTGAGGAACTTTCAAGATGAAAACAATACAATTCAAAGTGAGTCTGAGGAATCTCCAGGGATCCTGGGTGGGCCAAAGCTCTTTTGCAGGGAGAGAAGTAAATTCATATTTCATATTCAAAAATTCAAATTTCATATATATACCTTTCAGCAGAACTTACTGGGATCTGCGTGGCAATTTCCTTCCTCTTAGATCTTCCAGTAAATTTTTCCATGACAGGCATAATCCAACCTAATCACTTCCATTTGACCCAGTTTAATCACCACCTTCCTGAAATGGAGTTAATAGGTACTTAGTGCTAACCAGCATGTGAGGAGGATGGGTCATAAAAGATCTTGGAAAATCACTCTCCAGTTCCTAATGCACTCAACTTTTAATTTATTTTTTTTTATTTCATTACCCAGAGTTGGTAACTTCTGAGGCCTAAATCACAGTACATCTTGAGCTCACTAAGCTAAAAATACTGACTCACCAATGGCAGAATACTAATGAATCCTCCACAGGAAAACTAAGCTGTCATTTCGCTCCTCAAAGGAACAGATACAGGTAGTTAAATATCCCTGGTGACCTCACAGCAGGATAGCAGTACTATCCTAATTAAAGGCAAAGACTGCTTCTTGGTTTATACTATTCTGTAATCTCATGAATTCACACCTGTCATGTTGCATTGAAATCTCCTGTAAATTAGGGAATAGTAATGTTATTAGTCCAAACAGTAGGTCATTTGAACTGGGGTTGTCAAGTAACAGCCACATCCTCCTCCTTCCTCCAAAAAGTTAATTTTACACATATTTCCTCGTTCTCCTTTGAGTGACAACATCTGAAACCATTGCACCGTGGTGACACTCGCACTCCAGCTGTATGAGCTTGGCTAACTAACTGTACATATAGGATACCTCATTCTTGGTGCTAAGAGCATGAGGGGGAATGTGCCTTCAGTGGTCACCTCTACTACTTCTTGGCTTGAGATAGAGTCTCAAGTTTTTTGTCCAAAGTTTCTAGTGGTTTTGCTGCAGCAGAACCACTGCTTCTTGGCAACTTTACGCATTTGTCACCTAATTAGACCAAAAGTTGTTTTTCTCCCCTCCCTGCTACCTGTTGGCATCCCTTTTTTGGCTTGTGGATTTTCTTTTCCACTTCATTACTGATTGCTTTAATTATTGGTTGATTTGTTTGTTTAGGCTTTAAGCATGGATTTTTCAAATAGTAAAGACACTTAATGCTTTCACTGCCTGGAAAAATCTCACATCCCAGGGTTGAGGCCTTAGTGGACTTCCACTGCAACAATCTCAACTGCCTATTGTCTTCTCATCTCTCAGTGATGATACCATCATCCTCTCCACCTTTAACACCAAGCTCCCCTGCTGTTCTTCTACTGAGAAAAGGGCCTTGGCATCATCTGTGGCTAGAATGCATTTGTTCTGTTCAGCCTTGTCATCAGTATCAGAGGTGAGTAGCATTCAGTATTCTCACAGATTTCCTACCAGGGGCACTTCTCTCATGCCCTGGCCAGAGGTGGGTCACAGAAGAGCTGGCAGTCTTCCCATGGAGTGTAATTCCATTAGCTTATTGCTAATGGAAACTTATTCATTCATGGCAATGTGGTAGTTTAAGGCAGAGGCTCAAATAGCAGATGTTTATTTTACCACCCTAAAACCTCATGTGTAATACTCCTGTCTTCCCCCAAACCAGTGAGACTGAAGATGAGGAAGGATTCAGGGGCAGCTTGAGGACTTGTGCTGGCTGTGCATTCTCACTTTGGGGACCATTGCCAAGGAATGTGAGGCAGTGGAGTTGCATGGTTGGGCTCTGATAGCTGTTGATCCAGAAAAATAATTATTTAATTAACAAGACATTATATTCCCACAAGTACAGTTAGCAGAGAAGTGGGTTGCTTGCAGAGCTATCTAGCATGGGAAGATGGTCTATATTTAATCCTTTGAAACTTCCCAAATAAGAATTCTTTTAACATGAACTGAAACCTCTGACCACCATAAAATGCATGGTGAGGTTACATGTCCCCGCTTCCTTCCTGTTGTGCAACACAGCATTCATACTTCTTTGTTTGAATCATCAGGTTTCCAGTACTAACACCCAGTCTCCAGCAGCATTACTACACAGTAGGGAAACAGAACACGTGTTGGACAAATCCTGACAAAACAATACTTGGATTTAGTTCAGACACAGCAACCAGGAGTTACTTGTACGCTATACCTGGCTCCTATTCAAACACGGAGCCTGATTAATTCACACTAGCCCAGACATGCAGAACGGTATTTTCCTTTTTTATTTTCACAGAGATTTCTTTTCAGACAGTACCTTGAGCTGCTTGTTTCTGTGCCCTCACAACTACCATTCACACAGACTGCCTGACTGCTGGCCACCCCCATGACAAGCAGACACATGTGTATTGCTCCTACTATTAACACAAACGGCAGATTTCACTATGCTGACATGGGACGAGTTTGAACCATCAAGATACACGTGTACCTCTCCTTACTGCAACCAAAGTGCTGCCAGCGTGCTGCTACTCACTCACCCATTTACAGCTCAATAGTGCTACAACTACCGACATAGAGCAAGCAGCAGACAGTGCTGAAACTCCAACTGCACATCCTAAATCATCCTGGTTGTCTGGCTTAGCCTCCTGCATAACTGACCAAGAAACCCTCCGTTGGACTTACACCTTACGATGGTCTACCAAGACTCACAGGGCATGCAGCCCTCATTTGGTGACGCCTATGATGGCAAATTCACCTTTCATCCTGCTGGTCTTTCAGCTTTTGTCTCTCACCCCACTGTTTCTTAATCCCTTCCCATTTTCCCCTGGCTGCTATTGCTTCCTGGTGGTAGAAGCAGACTTTCAGTTCTGTTCCAGAACTGGCAGAGGCTCTTAACTCTGAATTTTAGTCTGGTTTTGCAGAGGCTCCAGTTTGTAATACCTTAACTGCTCACTTGCTGGTAGTTGGAGTTGAATTTTGTCCTTTCATGTCTTCTGGACCAGTTCAAGGCCCCTTAGTGCAGCTCACGCTGCAGTAATGAAGTTATAGACAAATGTTACAAATCTTTTGCTTAATCTAAGTATTATTATTCCATAATAAAAGCATGGTGTTATTGCACATTTATAGGGATTATCTTTACTTATATTTTATATTCAAAATAGAAAAGCGCAAATACCGCAAACACACAAAATATTCTGAATTTAGCAATAAAGTATTTCTCATCTTTGCCAGTTCCTGATGGAAAATATATTAAAACAGACTGAAAATGCAGTAGCCTCACTTACAAATTTAAGACTGATTTGGTCATAGGAGATTATACAGATACTTGTGGTTTTTATGGGATCACTTGGGATTCGGTGTCATCTTAAGTATTTGTCAGGCTGTACCAGAACCAGACACCAATTTAGCATAGCTCTATTTGTTCTTCAGCTTATGCTCTGAAGTTTAACAAGTATATGCCTCCATCTTGAAATGATTTTCAAAGTTTCTATTGAAAACATACATGAGCTAGGCATAGTCAACCACAGTATGATTTCTCTGAGATGTACCTTAAGTTCTGGGATTCCTGAGATTTCAGGCTGTTCTGAAGGGAAACAAAGAGCTCCTACAGCACACGTCCCCTCCAGCTTCTGCACCTGCATATGGGGCTAGAAGGCCAAGTTCATAGAATGCAGTAACTCTTGTCTTCCCAGTATCTCTCTGCTTGGTGATTTAAAACAGTTAACTAGCGTGGGTTTCCTTCACATCACTAATTCTTTGTTGCCTCTCATATGTTTTTGGGCATCTCTCCATAGTAGCCAGAGTAACTTTCCAGCCCTTGCATTTTAAGTGCACATCTAGAAGTCAGGAATGGGGTAGTTAATTTGAACCCAAATGATTCCTGAATGCTGTACTTGTTGATTTGGACATATTTATTTCCTTTTCTATCTTAATTGTGTATTGGTATAAAACTTAAGAATCCTGATAGTTTTAGTGCAGGTTCCAGGACTTTGGCTTTTTTTCAAGGGTTTACATGGGGGACTCTGAGTTCTTTGTTAGCCACTGCATTGTCTGTACTGGTGCCATACATTAAAGGATCTGGAATAAAACTGGCACAATCTCCAGTTTCACCCAAATTAGGTTGTTAAGCAGGATCCAGAAGATCTGTATCCACAAAGGGCAAGCACAGTATTTAAACAGAAACAAAGCCTCTGATTTATTTTATTATTTACGAAGTGCTGTCATGGTGCTCAGTACTATATAAATATTTTCTGCCCCAGGTTATTAATACTACCAGACACAAGCAGGTTCAAGACTCAAACGCCTTACATGAAATATTACAAGAACAAAAACTTTAAGGACAAGCTAAATGTTTCTGCACTGCAGAAAGTTTTCCATAGAGGAACCATGTTAATGAAACTTTGGACTTCAAAAATAGCTACATATTCCAATAAGATGTTCTTATTTGAGGACCTAGCTCTTTGTCTATCCCAGTATAATGACTCCTCACTGACTATTGCTATAATACATTGTTAAGTGTGTGATGCCAGTCTGGTGTTTTTGTTTTGTACGACACAGAACATCCTCCCCTACAACAAATATGGAGAATTAGCAGGAGACCAGATTTTGAGGGTTACATTACATAATGATCCCATATTTAAGAAGAATATGAAGGTTTTGGTCTTTAGATTGCTCAGCTCTGGCAATGCTCAACAATCACTGCAGGGTCCCCATCCTGCGTTGTGTAAAATGGAAAATGTCATGCTGGAGGAAAGATGGTATAAAAGGACTGTTAAAGGGCATGTCTTTAACGCTCGTAGAAGGACTAACAGAGGCAAGCTATTTGGAGGCATACTGGCAGAAGAAAAAGAAGGAGTGTTTTACTTAAAAATAAACACATCTTGAGAAAGGCTGTATTTTTACCTAAATGCATCAGGTTGAAATAATCCCAAAGGTATACAATTCCTCAATGAAAACATCAGTGAGTATACAAAATGTGTCTGCATGCTAGGTCAGTGAAGATTATATCTTATGTAAGGCCACTTAAAAGACAGAGCTCTAACAACAATTACAAATTATTCTGGGTCCATGAAAATCATCCTGGTTTCAATTACAGCATTTAAAGACAAATCCACAAAGTTGTAAGTTCTCCTGGCATGGCAAGCAGTCATTATAGTTCTGGTCAAGGGATCATGCAAAAATTGTAAATAATGACTGAGAGAGATTTCAGTACTAGCTGGTTTTGGCTTTAGAAATGTTTTTCATTTCAAAAGAGTCATTAGCACTTGTGCTCAGCCAAAACTTGCTTATAAGACTAACCAGGATTTCCTAACATAAACTGTTTTTGAAAGGATACTGTGAACTCTCAACTAGTCAGTTTTTCAGAAGAGTTGTAAAGATTTTTCAGTACATGAATCTCTGGGGTGATGCCTGTCCTTTTGTCACAGTACTTTATTTTTTTCTTCAGTGCTTTACCTTGCCCTATTGCAGCATCAAAGGTTCCATGCAAGCTCAGGGAACCAGAAAATACAAGGGAAGCAGTGAAACTGAGAGCCTGAAAAGTATTGTCAAAGTTGAAAATAACTCAGGATAACTAAATAAAGAACCAAAAAGGTGTATCTTATTTTATTATTTTTTCCAGGAATTCTTTGAAAAGAGAGCAAAATGTCAGGTAATGAAGTCCCTGTAATTTAACATTTAATTTCATCTTTCTAAAAGGAAAAAGATTTTTTTAAAAGATAAAAATTCAGCTAAAGCAAGTGCAGCATGCTGTGGAGTAGTCATACAACACAATTCCTCTGTCTTGGCACTTTACAACAGGGGTTTGTTATGGATATTGTGATCCAGTGCCAGGATGAGATGATGGAGGTGGTTACACTGACTTCGGAAGGTTCTGTGGGCCCAACTGGGAGAGGAGTTCCTCAGATCATCAGACAAGATTTGTACAATTCTGTAATGCCTTTTATTATATCACATTTGCTTCAGCAGCCCTATCCTGCCGGTGGGATTTGGCCTTTTCTCACCTTCTGTAATTTGCTTGAGAAGGGCTGCAAGGAGAGCCCTTAAAAACAGCCACTGCAAGCCCCTGCCCATTCCAACACCAAGTAAATTCCAGATGAAGACGTTTGGATCTGGTAATCCGTGCAAGATTAATTTAATACATAAATGAGTATGCATATGAGCCTATCATTACAGGCTCATAGCACATAACTTTAGCTGTCTAACGTTAGATAATGAGTAAGCAGAAGCACCCTTTGGAGGTGCTTTTGTCTCCTGTTGACTCAGCAGGGTGACTAACCTCCTCACTGGTGCCTCCAGTCAGCCTGTGCATGTTCCCTCTCCCACTGTGCCAGACCCTCAATACACGGTTTTCCATATACAGCAGGCAACTCACATGCTACATGTACATCACTTGTAGTGTCTGCTGATAACTTACGACACAATTATAAAATAGTCACTTGGAAATGTTAGAGTTTCTTAAAAAGACAGCCCAAGTTAAAGCTTTGGACACAACACTTTTATGGTTTCTTCTTTCCGTTTGTCTTCTCAGATGCAATCATTGTTTTCTAGCATTTGTCACTGCTGTAAAAGTTGTTCCACAGTGTTTCAAAAAATAACTTTCTGCAGTGTTTTATCCTGGGTCCATTCATGAAGACCAGAACTTTCCACCCTGCAATGGCAAAAGGTTAATATCCCTGAGATATTCTACTACTCTACAGCTGTAAAAAAAAAAAAAAGGCAAATCAAACCTAAAAGGATTTGGTATGGAAAACGTATTCCAACTTTACTGACACCCTGAGATTTTGTTTACATTTCTTTGTTATGATGAGTCATAGTATGTAAACTTGACATGCAGTTACTGAAGTCACTTGTCTGCCTTATTTTAGCTTTGGGAACAGCAGCAATGCAAACATCCTTTGCTGCCTTTGAGGGAGGACTTGAGAAATCCCAAAAGACAACAATGTTATTGTACCCTATTAAGCAATGTGTTGCTCTTTCACACTTTCACTAGAAAATAAAAGCGTAGATGCTCTAAAAGAGCCCTCACCACATTAAGTCTTCCTATAAACACGTAAGGGGTGTACACCTAATACTGGCTCAGCTCCACTGCTGTCAGCAATGGTGGGATTCCTGTTTGGGATGGTCTGACAAAAGGCTGTCTCCTCCTGTATGTGTCTGGCCTACCTTAAGCAGAAGTGAGCCATGCACAGGTGAACTCAGCAGAGCTCTGTTAGTACTGATAGTTCCACTGCTGTTTTTATTAATGGAGCTGTACCCACCTTGTAACCTCCCTTCAGGAGGGTTAGGGTGGATGGACTCAAAAAACAGTTCCCCACCCCTCTCTCTACTTTTCAGCTGGGCCCAACAGAGGACTTAAACTAAACGGACAGATTTCCACTGTTCTCATTCATGAGGCGAGTTTCCTGCAGTGCACCTCTGCAGCCCTGCAAATAGCTCACAGAGAGAGAGAAGGGTGGAAAGGGAGATAGAAGACTTCCCTGGTTCAGTAAGTGCAATGCCCGTTCTCACAGGTATAAAAGGGCAGCATGCAGTCATCTATATAAAGAATGTTCTTCAGATGGGTTATGTATAACTCCCTGATGGCAAGGGTATCAAATGAAGGTCGAACATTGGAGACCTTTAGGCTATTACGAAATATGACTCATGGATTAATTAACTGCCTGCCAGATTTTCCATTATGAAACTTTAACCACAACCCATACGTGCACAGCACCAACACCTGTGGAAGTAAAAACAAACAAGTGGTTATGTATGCATTTGCACTGAAGTGGGTCAGGAGATGTGCTATGGTATCAAGGGAACATTTTTCCTTAATTACAAACTATTAACTAAGTAATTAACATGAAGGGAGGTGGGGAGACAGAGAAAATTCTATGGTAGTAAAAAAAGATTGGTTTGAAGTACATATTTTGCAGAGACTCTGCAAGATAAATCTTTACAATTCAACTGTATCAGATGAATCAGCCTAAAACTCCCCCTCTGCAGAATGTAATTATTTTAACCATGATGAATATCAGTGCTTCCTAATTGAAGCATTTGCTTTTCCAACTCCACATGCTGGCCTGAGCAGAAGTGAAAAAAACAACTATTCCTGTTCTGAAAAAATAATATTTAAACACTAAACTAAAAAGGAAGGAATTATATATGTATATATTTTTAAAAATCAGTAACATTTAGCCATTTGGTGGAAGACCCTCATACATTTCTCAGCAGCCATTACAGCTGGCTGTTTTGACATGGCTGTAACTTCAAAAAGGCAGAAGGTGTGCTCTGGAAATTCACCTCAGGAAGTGGAGCTTTTGACCTGTACATCGCCAGTTTGATGGACTCCACAGGTGACATTCAGCTTACCCAATTTTAGATGTCTGCAGTGTCTCCCTACGTCTGAGCCTGTTGCCCTATAGGCACTTTAAAGTTATGTCTTATCTGAATTATTTTAGATACCTATCTTAGGATGAGATGTTTCACAGCCTCAAAGTGTCTTTCTCTCCTCTGTGGCTATAATAGGGCCTGAGGTGACTAGCTTGGCTGGACAGCCTTCCATGTAACCATCTACAGCTGATTAGATGAACCCTGCCTGAATGCTTCACCTCCATGAGGCTGGTAATTTATGTAAAATGAGTTGGTTAACATTGCTGGTTGCTATTGAAATGTTTTGTCTGTATCACAAAAACACTACCGCATCTGGCACAAATGAATCCTAGCAGGCTGAAACAGCCTAGAGGCTACTGATTAAAGAGGAAATCTGAACCACTTACATAAATTTCATCACTATCTTCTTGCCTCTAGAGACGTTCCAGATCACAAGCCAGGTATGGAGTTCTCAATGCTCCTACCACTGTGGCATCTAATCTGTGAAGACAGGAGTTTTCATTTCCATGCCTGTTAGTCCAGCTCATTTCATAAGCGCCATATTAATTTAAATGTTAAACTGCTGCTCTACTGCTCAGAAGATATGAACTGTAAGGCACAATGAAAAACAATTTAGTCTCAAGAAGAGAAGTCTGAAGAGAGGCAAAATAGCAGTACACAAATATATAAAAAGTAACTGCAAAGAGGAAGGAAAAAACCTACTCTTCCTGTTAAGTATGGATGGGCTAAAAAGCGATGAGCTTATAGTAGGAGACTTAAATTACTCCAGAGTGAGGTGGCATGCAACAACAGGCCATGCAGCCACTTCGTGGAGTTGAACAGCAGCATCGTTTCACCTTTTAGACAAAGGGGAAGTCAACAGGAGCTTCTGTCTCACAGGGAGGCAGCTGCAGCAGCTCCCGCTTCCCTGCAGGCACTGAGCCGGCTGCCTCTGGAACGGGTGGGAGGGTTACAGCTCCACCGTGCCGTGGGCGTCTGCAGGGAGCTGGAAGCCCTTAGCTCACTAAGCAGCTTTCCAGTCTCAGCGTGAAGCAGGGGGTCTTGCCTCACAGATGAGGAGTGATGGCTGTGCTGACATGAAGGCAGCCTGGTGCCTCTTAGGAGAGGCTGGTTAACACCACGGTTGGGAGCCCTCCCCATGTTTTGGGATGCAGTTGGTGCTCTGGAGAACCAGTCTGATGAGCATCCACCCAGAGTGGATGGAAGTATTTGGTCTTAAAGCAGCATAATGGACTAGATGTGCCAACCCCCCTTGACCTCATGTGTTTTAAGTAGAGCGGTTGCAATGTGCAAACTAATTCTCCTACAGCAGAGTGGGCCAGAGCTCCAGCTGCATGACCTTCACTACTGACTAAAGCCAGCAAAAGAGACAGGGTGGACTTTGGAAAACCCATCTAGAAAAAAAAGACTCTTTTATCCTGATTTTTTTTTCTAATGGTTCTTTCTCTACTGCCATCAAAAGAGAGATGACTGGAAGATTATGCAGCTGGGTGCTACTATTTACTACCCCTCCTTCCTCTGTAGGAAATACTGTTGCAACACTGTATAGACAATAAAGTGATTTCATTTAAAATGAAACCTGAAACAAAACATGTTTCACTAATCCACATTCACAAGTGCAGCCACCAAGCACCAGGTCAGCATGTTCAAGCCATCCATCCAAAATCTAAAATCCAGGAAACATAAAGACTATGCCCAGGTAATAGGTCCAGGATCTGTTGTGATGCCATCGAAGGACTTTATCAAGAGGGTTTGGATATCTTTTTGTATTTTTTTGGAACTGGCAGTATCTCTATCCTGTCCCAACTCTGGTAGTGATGAGGACTGATCACTTTGTCTCCAGATCTGAGTGTCTTGTGGAACGGCAAGTAGATGCCCTGTGGTCTTGATGATCTGCTAATCTAGGTATCACTGATAGAGGACATTCAGAGGGCTCTTCCCCTGCCAAGTACTCCTGCTGGTGCCTCCACACCCAGGCCCTTCCAGTCCTTCTCTGTTCACACCTATATGAACCTTTGTATTACAAGTCTCTACACTGCTTCCATTCCCTTGTGGTTGCTAGAGATCCTTCACTGGCCAAGGGACAGACCTAATCAATACTCGGCAGCAACAGCGAAGGAAATAGGAAGGTGAGCCTTCTTCCCCCTTTCTCTGGAAGACCAGTCTTGGGTTTGGTTCATTTGTTCCTCAGGCATCATGATTTAAGTGTTTTAGTTCCTGGGAGGGCACAGCAAGGGTAGCAGCTCCCTTGGGGTTGGGGGCCAGGACCTCAGGGGCTGCCCAAGACATGAAAGCAGGGCCTGGCAGTCCAGGCCCATTCCATTGCCCAGCCAGGAGCTTCTAGGGGAATTGGGCACCTCCCTAGCTCAGGCACAGCTAAGACAGGGACAGGTCATGAGCCTGTGGGTGGGTTGGCAGCGTTCATGGCTGCGCAGGATTGTGAGGAGATGGAGAATGGCCCTGCTGTGGTATCACTGGGGCAGAGGTTGACAGCTCCAGGGGCCCTGAGCTGTGGGCAGGTGGAGGGTACCCTGGGGGGCTGACATGGGGCAGTCAGGGCTGGTGGTACCCTCAAGACCCTGAAAATCCCATAGGCATTTTTGAGCTGTCATCACCCTAGTATTTGGTCAGTGACCCTCTAGAGGTTTTTCAACAAAGACTCCAATGAGACATAAAAGTTACTTATTTAGAAAAGTAATTGGAAGAGAAAAAGTTTACAGAAACCGAAGTGAGAAGCATTAGTGCCTTCTTCAAAGCATAACACTAATGCTGCTTAATACAGGAGCCATCTTGACTAGGTGCCTATTTGGATTTAGGCAATTACTAACTTACCAGTTCAAACCAGTTCACAGTGAGAATGCACAGCGCCCAAGATTTACTGATGTGCTTCTTTCATTTCTTCTTGCTGCTATATCTCTTCTTTTGTCTTCACCTGATACTTTCAGCTTCCCTAGAAGAGAAAGGCACACTCATAAAATTACAGTGTACTTGTAAACCGATACAGTTAACTCCAGGTATTCATGTGGTGTTCAAAGAGAGGCAGTAGATGGATACACACAACTTTTTCCTATTGAGCAAGATCATACTATAATTTTTTGGCAAAGGACTAAATTTTTAATAGCTGTAGGAACTCAATGGAAGCCTGTATCTTGCACAGAGGCAGCAGTCCCTACTCTAGCTCTATGAGTGCTGTGGACCAGGCTGCCTTGGGTAGGAAAAAGGCAGTCGCTGCAGTGTGAAACAGCCTGTTCCACAGTACATGCCAGAAATGAATGGCAGCAAAGGCTGCTGCTTTGGCGGGTCTATCTAACTGGTGGTACATTACATCTGTCCAGCAGATTGTGTCTCCTGCTGAGGTCAAGACCATGCCTTCAATCTTCCTTCCTATTTGGAGGACACAATCTGCAGAAGAAGCTGCTGGACTCTCTTTATCCTGGTGTAGGAATATGTATTGCTTTGCAAGTTCTTCCTGTTCCTTAATTGACCTGATCTAAGCTGAAATGAGCCATTTGTATTCCTGCAAAGGAATACCAGGGTATCCACATGGCCTTTTGCCCAGGTTTAACATAATTTCTTTAGAGCAAACTGCAGATTAATAGTAGTGCAACTTTCCTGTGCAGGCAAGCCCTTAGTCTAATTTGTGCGTGGAAAACAGCATTTGGGAAGACGAAGCAGTGCATAAACATGGGGAGTGAGAGAAGGAGGCAATGTAATTCAGAGTCCAGTGAGGATGATGGAGAGATCTGAATGCAGAGATATAAAAGTGATTAAGGTTTTTAACAACCAAGCTAGCAAGGAATCCAGGGATATGAAAAATAGAACCCAACTGAGAACTTTTCAGTGTTCATAGAGCTGCCATCTTCTTTCTGTTAATTCCTCCATTCTGGACAACAAGCCTTGCCATTTTAGTTGAAAACCACTCTCCCCTCCATCCCCTACAACTCTGAGCCACAGAAAAAGCCTAACATGGTTCCAACAGTGCACAAGCTACAGCATTCAGTTACTGCTGCCTCTCAGTAGCAATATTTAATTCCTCAAAATCTATCTCTCTCTTAATAAGGAGTACTCGCAACCCTGGGGATTCCGCAGATAGCTGGGGCCACTGCTGCTTAACCCCAACACTCCTGCAGCTGCACCATGTTGCACAACCACCATCTGCAAAGATCAAATTTTACTGGGTGTTCACACCGGGCAGCAGGAGACAAACGTGTTCACACAATGGGGGAGAGCACTGGCAAGGCCCTTCCTTGAAACCTCGGGACCTGTCTGCCCCATCCCATATGTGCTGTGTGGCCAGGGAAAATCCTGCACAACCAAGAGAAGTGCATGGCAGAGTGAGGGACTCACTGGTATACTAAGGATATTTAGCTGAGACATGGGCTGGAGGCTGGGAGTGAGAGGCTGGATATTCCATCAGGTCCTGGTCTGGGTAGTAGCTAGTAGCAGCAATCCCTGCTAGGCTGGGCTGGGCACAGCTCCCTTCAGACCACAGGGCGGTGAGTTCAGCAGCTGTGCACACAGAGGCTCAGGTAGGAGAAAGGGTGAGTGAGGCAAGCCTCTGCTGCTGCAGTACTACACTCTCTCTGGACCCAGGCATGATCCCAGGCCAGTCCTTTCTTTGGTCAGACATGGTAGGCTCACAGGAAGCAGTGCTGGTGTATCTTTGCTGGTCTGGTTACTCTTGCCTCGAGAGGACTCACTCCAAGACCCAAGCAAGAGACAGATAGGACGGGAGTGCCATTACGAGCTATTCACCTACAGCAGAGAAATAAAACTGACTAGTTCTTGTTTCCCATCCTTTTGCCCATATTCTTGTTCTTCTCTTGTTCCTCTTCCATGGATGGCACTCAGGTCAGCTCCTGGACCCTGACCCCAGCTCAAGAAATATCTCCTGTGTGAAATTCATGTACTCATTCTCCCCTGTGTCTGATTCTTGTGTAACGAAAGAAATAGGGAAAAAACTACACTCGTACTTCCTCTGTTCCCACAGAAGCTTGTGACCATTACAGAAAAAGAAGACTTCATTAAAGCAAAAAAAAAAGAGAGAGAAAAGCCCTGAGTGTTGCCTCAGATAAAGACCAGAGTATATTTGAAATGGCCAAATCCTCTCTTTGTATCCCTAGTCTAGAGACATAGCTTATAAAAATTTCTGATTCTGTCTCTCCTTTTTATAAAGAGTCTCTGCTTTCTGTAAACTGTCTTTTGTGGCTTTTCAGGACAAGATGTGAATGTCTTTGAAGTTTTCAAACATGCTCCAGGCATTTTTTCATAGAATCATCATGAATCTGCTCTTCATCAAGGCCTCCCCAATCAATTATGTACATTCTATCAGCCTCTGCCAGCCTGGGAGCATGGAGAGACAAGGCAAGGGGAGCCAGCAAGGCTTGGGTGGCAATACACTAACCAAAGCAGAGAGAAGCAGTTAATCAGATTGCCTTTTAATTCTTCATGCAATTTAAAGGCATAACATCCTCTCTAAGAGTGAGGATAGAGGTGTACTCAGCATAGGCAATGACAGAACAAAATGTTGCAGAATAGTCAAAAATTTGTAAATATTCTGTCAAATGTTGTCCAGGCACAGTTTACTGCTAATATTTTTATTAGCGACTTCCTTTATTCCTTATAGTAAGCTTTTATACCAAAACAGAGACAAAAGGACCCAAACCAGAAAACTAACTGTGCACATTTTGGCAGAAATACTTAATGTAATTCTACAGGCAACAGGAAATTGCCCAGATTTTCCTGAGGTGCCCTGCTGAGTGCCACAGGTTGAGTAGTGAGCACTCCAGTGCAATCCTTCCTGCAGAAGATGTGGTTGCACACCCTGTGTGCTCCTGTTCTGCCACTGCCTACCCAAAGAAGGAGGCTGTAGATCTGCAGAGGCTTCTTCAGCAGCAGTGCTGGCTGCAGCAGCCCTAGTCCCCTGGCTTCCCTGCTGGGGGCTGGGGCTAGATACCCTGCTCTTGTTGTACAGGTGTAGGTGTTTGTGTAGACACCCCAACCAGGCTGAAGGACTGATCTAGGTGAAAAATAACACCCTTTCCCCAGTGGTTCATTTGAGAGGCTGAAATGAGCTGGAGGTGCAGAGTGAAGTAAGGACTGTGTAAACTGGCAACACCAGGTGAAAGAAATGCCTGGCTCAAGTGGGCTGGCTTTGCCCTGCACACCGACTTAAGGCATGTATGCTGGGAAATACTCACTAAATTGAAGAAACTGATGGACTACAAACCAGTATCACACAGGCATTTCTCTGGGCAGAGTCTACTTAGGCAGGGCTTTTTTTCCTACCTCTACAAACAGACAGAGTTATTTTAAATTCAGATCAGTTCATTTATTGCACAGACTGGCATCTCTAACAGTTACACTGTGACAGCCGAGGGGACACCTTGAGGACAGGAACAAATAGCAAGTGCCGGGACTGTCTATACCAGTATTGGTGCTGAGAGAAGTGTCTGAAGAACAGCAGCTTCCTAAGTGTGAGGAAGCTGGGAAGGCCATCCAATGCAAGAGGCCTGGTTTTGTTTTGAAGTTAGAGCAAGGGTACCAGCTTTAAAAAGGCTTTTTCATTTTATTCTGCCACATAACTTGCTTTTACACACATTAAAACAATTATCCACTGGTCAAAAGAGTTTTGTAGCCACTGCAATAAGGAAATGCAGACTTCATAGTGAAGGCTTCACTAACAGTATATCAATGGTTGTATGTGGTTCTTTCCATGTTATTCCTCCGGATCAGCAGGACAATGCCTTTTGATGACTAAAACTGTTCCCCCAAATTTGGGGAGGGATCAGATGGTGCTTTTAAAAATTATGCTGTTAAAGACCAATCTCTGATATTACTGGGAGATATATACTGCTGACTAAAGACTATTTCTCAGTCCCTTTGCTAATTTGTGGCTGGACAACAGTATGTTTTATTGTATATGTTTTATTGTATATGTTTTATTATAGTTCTAAAGGATGGGAAATGTGTTTGTTAAGATGGTTAGTACCATATGACCTGTTGATAGTTTCAAACTCATGTGCATAAGGCCAGCATCTACCAGTTTTGACTAAAAATATTCTCAAAGGCAGCTACAACTTCACAGTGTTGACTTTACAATGCATGCTGCTGGGTGGCAGCTGGGGATACTGCTTTCCTAATGCACAGCAATGAGCTGCTCAACACTCAGAAAGCTGTATCTCCTGTTAAACAGCCTACCATAATGCCTTCAGAGTACCTACCAGATGAGGCTCTGCAGGTGAGGGAATAGCAAATTTGGGAATTCTGCTAGGATTTAAGAACTGAGTGTCTGAGCACCCAGCAATGTCAGGTTTTAAGCAGTTTTGTTTGAGTCTGTCAGCAAAAATTACTGAGTTTAACAGTGAGCAGGATTGCTGGGGACTCCAGTGTTAACATACTCATTAGCTGCTCAACTTCCTCCTGCAAATTGTCTCTGAGTCAACTGCAGAAGAAAAAGTGAAACTGAGAATATGTAGTGCTGCCTAATACAGATGGTAACTTAATAACAAAGGGGAAACTGGATTTCCCTGAGCAATGGCAGCACTTGCCTGCCTGCAGCAGAAAACCCCAACTTTGTCATTTGCCCTGCCTTGAGTGGACTACCTTGAATCACACTGCCAGCGTGACACTGTATGACACACAGAGGTTTCTCTATTTACCTGGCACTGAGGCAAGTGGGCCCACCTGCTTTCCTGACTGCAAGACCAGGAATTAAATTACTGTGATACTTCTAAAAGTGAAAGAGGATCCATTAATGTAATTTTCTAGTGTGCATGAACTATATCGTATGATGTTCCTGTTTACAAAAGCATTGCAGACATTTTAGGGATGTGAACATTGCAGAATTGTTTAGCATTTAGAATTGGCCACAAAGTTGTGAGAATAAAATGAATTAAAAGATTTGAAATTTGCCTTTAAAAACAAATAAATAGGAAAAAAAAGGCCAAAGTTCAATAACAGCTTTTTAAAAAAGATAGAATTTTTTTTTCTTTTAACTGTCAGGCAGACTTGGTGAACACACCTGGAAGCATTTGGATGTTATAAAATAGGTGCAGCTGGGGAAGCAATGCAAGTATAAATCTTTAACTCTGGAGCAGTACCTGACTAAAGCAGCATTATGGAAGACCATGGCAGAATAATGGTAAATGTTTTAAGGACAGTCCCTGTCCTGTATAGAACTGTCTGGTTTGTCTGTGAGAAGGAGGATGTGTTGCTCATTTGAAATGTTTGTGGGTGTTTACATCTTGCAAGGTTTAATTTCTAGAAGTGAAATGCTTTGGCTCTAGAGCTTCAACTTTAAGGGCAGTTAAGCGAAAGAACTCTGTGTTTAGGAAAAGATTGGTGGATTTGTGAGTATCGTAGAAAAGTTTTTGTCTTGTTTTCAAAACACACAAGGAATTTGGCCGTCCTTCGGGAGTACAGATATCTCTTATACTTTCTTGTTGGGAGAGGAAAGAGCCCAAGGGGAAGAAAAATGGAAGAATAATTGCTACATATGGATATAGGACAACCAAGCTCCATGCCTTTTTACTTGTGCCTTAATAGCCTCTGAGGTATCCTGCTCCCTCAAGCATGTTTGTCAGTACTTTTACTTACCCAATTCAAGGAAATAGCTCTAGCATTTTCTGTGTCAGCAGGCTGTGATGTGATGGAAGGGTATGTGGGTGTTTGTCTCTTTTTGAGTGACAGGTAGTTTAATGCTCATAACTTGACTGGCATTTTACAGGCTGACAGTAAATATGAGTCCAACATGGGGCTTTTTTTTTTTTTTTTTGGTATAGTGGGATACCTTGGTAAAACTCACTACAGGCAAAATAGAGGTGACCCTTAGCATCTCAATAGAAATGATGATGTAAAGGTGTTTTTGGAAAAAACGATTATGGATGTGTATAGAAACTAGCTAGTGTTGAACCCCAGTGTGTTGGGATGTGTCTCACAGTGATAGCCTACTGGAAAGTACACACAGGGGGTCATTTCCTAGCCCTGTAGGCACAGCCAGAGCCAAGAGTGCAATGTGTCTGCATCTGTGCTGAGAGCAGCTAAGCTGTGATGGTCCAGAGTGAGCAAGTGGCTACTTGGAGAAAGGTGACAGAATCTCTTGGGAGGCACACAGAAACTCATGCCAGGATGCACAGTGAGGACTGTAAAGGGAAGGAGCCAGAGTTCCTTCTGTACAGAGGCACTGTGTATGGACCTTTGAGGGCCTGGGAGGAGGAAGAAGCAGGGGTTGGTAGCAGCAAAGGAGGAAGCCAGTGTACGAAACAGCCTTCAGCTCTAGGTGACACTTAAGCCGGGCTGAACCCGCAGCGCGCCACAACTTGCACCCTTCTCCTTCCCGCGCTATAAGCTCAACGCGCCTCCATTAAGACCTACGCCACTGCTGTGGGAAGCGCACAAGATGGCGGCGGGCGCCGGAAGCGGAAAGGGCGTGGCGTGGCGGCACGTGGAGCTGGTTCCAGCATGGCGCGGAGCGGGCGGCTTCCCTCAGGGGCCGCCGCCAAGCTGAAGAGGTGGCGGAAGGGCCACAGCAGCGACTGCAACCCCGAGACCCGCCAGCACCGCCTGGCCGCTCGCAGCCGCTTCTGCAGCCGTCCCGCGGGTGAGAGCAGGGGGTGGGCGGCCGGGGGGCCCGGCCTGGAAAGCGGCCTCGGGGCTGCAGAGGTGCGGGTGGCCGCGGGCCAGGCCGGGCCTTTGAGTCTTTGGTTCCAGAGAGCTGGGATGGGGTGGGAGGCCCCAGAGCCGCTGGCCCTCGAGCTGCAGCCGGCAAACTGCAGAGGAGAACTGAGCTCACGATGTAACGAGCATGTTCTCGTTACCTTCACCGTGACACCGGTCCCATCGCGGAGGGGAAAGGGGCACGGCACGCAGCAGTTTGTCACCCTGATGGGACTCGGTAGGAGGCCCTGCCCGCAGCTGCCAGGATAGGTGCTGGCTCAGCAGGCCCCTAGCAGGAGCCCCCCCTCCCTGGCAGGAACCCTAGAAGCCCACAGCCACACCGTGCTGCCCTGTCCAGCATGGAGAGGAACGTGACAGAGACTGACATTCAGAAGGCTGCAAGATGGGAAGCACAAGCCTCAGAGAATCTTGGTCTATGAGGGGCTGGAGTTCCATCGCCCTGGTTGCAGTTGGCCAAGGAGACCTCTTTCCTGCAGATGAAGAAACGTGTATTGCAGTATATGCTGTTCTCTGGCAGCTGGTTTCAAGCTGGTGTCTGGGACCCAGAGGGACACAAAGTGTGTGCCTTGGTTGCCTGGTTGCCAGGGTTCTAGATAGAAGAAGATCAGTCAGGCAGAGTACAAGAAGGAGCACCTCATTGTCAAAGCCTTGATACACCAGGTCATGTTTGTGAGGACATGATGCTCTCCTCCATCAGAGGAGGTGGCTAGACTGTGTCCTGGTTTGTTTTCACAGGAATGAGGAGCAGTCTGTAGTTATTCCTGTGCTTTCTCCCATCAGGGGAAAGCAGCATCTCTATTCTACATGCTGGAGATGAGCTCTAGCCAAACCAGTTTGTCCGGGAGGGGCTGGGTGGGAGGCCTGGGTGTTGTCAGTGTGAATAGCAGATAAATGTGACTTTGTGGTTCTAAGCAGACTTCTTCACCCTGGCAGAGAAAAGTAACTTGACAGTGGATGCAGTGAAGCTGCACAATGAGCTGCAGTCGGGGTCCCTGTGTTTGGAGCAGGCGAAGGACAATGCTCAGGTCTGTATGGAGGACGATACTGGGGAGGCAGCCACAGAGAAGTCCTCTGGCACCTTCCTGAGTGGGCTGAGCGACTGCACCAACATCACCTTCAGCAAGGTGCAGCGCTTCTGGGAATCCAACTCTGCCGCTCACAAAGAGGTACAGGCAGGAGCGGGGCTGGGTGGGTGGGGTCCAGTGGGGATGGCCCCCCATATGTGAGCCTCAGGGGGATGACTTGCTCCACTTCATCCTTGTAGATCTGTGCTGTGTTGGCAGCCGTGACAGAGGTGATCCGCTCGCGAGGGGGCAAGGAGAGTGAGACCGAGTACTTTGCGGTGCTGGTGAGTGACATTCACGGGGAGGAGGTGCAAGGGGAGCCACTGTTAGCAGCGTGGGTGGGCTTTCAGGAGGGTTGGTCGTGGAAGGTGTTATGCTCCTAGCTGAGGCCCTGGGTGGCCCCCTTTGGCAGAGATGCTGTTTGCTCTGGGTTTGTCTGCCCCCCTCCTGTAGGGGTGGGGTAAGGGAATGTCTGGCCTGGTGTGAACTCTCACTCACCCATTCTCTGTTCCCAGATGACCACACTGGAGGCAGTGGAGTCTCCTGAGTCACTGGCTGCTGTTGCCTACCTGCTTAACTTGGTCCTAAAGCGGTGAGCAGTGGGTAGAGGTGTGGGAGAGCTGCCTGAACCCATCATGAAATAGAGGCTGGTGCTGCCACTGCCCCCATGCTGGGAAAAGGATGCAACTGTGGATGTGGTTCCCTGTGTGATTGTCACCGTCTGCCTTCGCCTCACCCCACTGACTTACCTCCTTCTCCTGGCAGGGTCCCAAGTCCTGTGCTTATAAAAAAGTTCTCAGATGCCTCAAAAGCCTTCATGGCTATTGTGTCCTCTCAGGCCTGCAGCAGCTGCACTTCTGCCTTGCGATGGGTGAGTAGCCTAAAGGCAGCCATGCCAGTGCTGCCTGCAGGGCTGCTGAGAGCTGGGGTTGAGCCTGCTGCTGTGGGGTGGTGCTAGGTACTCAGCCTGAGGCTGTTGCAACAAAGGAGGAGTTTCTGTGGGGTGATGCTAATGTCCCTGCTTCTGTTCCCTTGTTGTAGGTCCTCTCTTGCCTGGCCACGCTGCTGCGAAAGCAGGACCTGGCATGCTGGAGCTACCCCATCACCCTCCAGGTCTATCACGGCTTGCTGAGTTTCTGTGTTCACACCAAGCCCAAGGTGAGCTCGCAGTGCCCCTGGTGAGGGATGCTGCTGCCTCTGGGGCTCATTTCTGGGGCTGGCTGTGCCCCCAGGGTCCCTGGCTTCTACCCACCTGGGCTTTCCTTCCCTCAGGTGCGTAAGGCAGCGCAGCATGGCGTGTGCTCCGTCCTGAGAGGCAGCGAGTTCATGTTTGGAGACACAGCCCCTGAGCATCACCCTGCGGCACCCTCCACTGCCAAGTTCTGCATGCAGGAGATTGAAAAAAATGGAGGTGTGGGGTGGTGGAGCAAGGGGTCTGCAGCTGAGTGTGGGGGGCCCTGTGGCCATGAGAGAATAAGGACTTGAAGGGAATAGGGGAGGGTGCAGCATCCTGGATTGCTGGGGGCAGTATGAGACACCTCTGGGGCACCTAAGGTTTCAGAGGGTCCTCAGCCATCTGTCTGTTGCTCTGCTCTTCCCAAAAGTCAGGGGGATGCTCACCCTGACCCCATGGGTCAGCCTCGGCACTGTCGCGGGGGCTTTGCCTCAGGAAGAGCTTTGCCATGAGGTGCCACAGGCTCAGGTGTTGTTTTGTTCCCACAGGCACCAAGGAAGCAACCACCACCCTGCATGTCCTCACCCTTCTTCGGGACCTGCTGCCCTGCTTCCCTGCGGCCTTGGTGAAGACCTGCTGCGAGACCTTGCTCCGAATCATGACCCTCAGTCATGTGGTGAGTGTCCTCATGGCAGGGATGGCAAGAGCAGCCCCTTTCCCCCTCGACTGCACCCTGGAAGGGTTTGAACCCCCTCAGTTACCTACTGGGAGCCTGGAAACATGGAATGCAAACATGGAGGAGCCTGGGCTGGCTATGCTTACTGGTCTGCCTGCTGTGAAAGAGGGAGCACAGTCACAGCAGTGTTGGGCTTCCCAGGGCAGAGCCTGCTTTGGGGTAGGGGGACAGTGGGTGCAAAGCAGAGCCCTGCCTCCTGACAGCCTATCCTTTGCAGCTGGTGACAGCATGTGCCATGCAAGCCTTCCACAGCCTCTTCAGTGCCCAGGCCAGCGTGGCCTGCCTCCCAGCCGAGCTCAACGCCCAGATCATCACCGTGAGTGTGGTGTGCCAATGCGGGGAGGGACAGAGCTGGCAGTGCTGCAGTGTCCACTCACCCACCCTCTGTTTCTGCAGGCCCTCTATGACTATGTGCCCAGCACGAGTGACCTGCAGCCACTGCTGACCTGGCTGTTCACCATGGAGCGGGCACATGTCAACCTGAGCAGGTGCGAGCAGAGGCCATCACTGGGTAGGGGGAAAAGTGGCTGCTTGATCTCACTCCTGCCTGGTCTCTCTTCTTCAGGCTGCAGAAGGACCTGTGCTGGGCTCACCTGCCCCGGCTCTTCTCTGCCACCATGAACTGTTTCCTCTCCCCACACTCCCAGGTGGTGTCAGAAGCGGCGCAAACCTTGGAGGTACCACATGCAGGCACCTCTTCCCATTTGTCTGCCCTGGGCCTCATGGGAGGGTCTGCCTGGGGGTTTGGGACCTTCCAGGGAGTGGTGTGCCCCTCTGTGCCTGCTGGAGTGGGGGATCTGTGATCCACTGCTGTCCCTTTTTCCTTGTTTCCCCTTGCAGACCCTCCTGAGCGAGTGCATTGCTCCCCACATGGAGGACCTGGGTACTGTCTCTGCATCTGCCCCAGCCCCTGCTGCCTACCTGTGCAAGATGTTCAAGTGAGGAGCAGTGGTGTAGGAGAGGCTGTCCCCATGGGCATGGCTGAGCCATGAGCAGCCTCTGCCCTGTCCCTGATAGGGGCTAGCAGACCTGCTGGGCACCCCAATCACTGCTGAGTCAGTCCTTGCCAGCGTGATGGTCTCCTCTGTCCTCCCCAGGTCAGTGGAGGAAGGCCTGACATACCGTTTCCACGCAGCATGGGACAAGGTGCTGCGGGTGCTGGAGGTCTTCTTTGAGATATGTGGGAAACAGTGCCACCCCATCATGAGGAAGGTGAGCCAGACTGGGAGGGCACAGACTGATCCATGTCAGTGGGTGGGGTGGCTGTGCTGCTGCCAGGGCTGCGTTCCCCTCTCCAGCTGTGGAGTGTGGCCATCCCAGTGGCCGCTGTCCTGCCTGTGTGTGGGCTCTGGGAGTCAATGCACAGACACACAGGGCAGCTGCCATTCCTGAGCAGGCACAGTGAGTGACATGTGGTGGACCTGCCTCTGTGGCTCTTCCATGACCATCCTACCCTGTCCTTGCAGTGTCTCCGGTC
>JANHFX010022408.1:12564-30679 GCA_027560015.1 Chloroceryle amazona | reverse complement strand
AATTTAATAAAAGCAAACAAACAAAAAAGAAACTTCAGTAGCTTTTTAGTTTTTTAGAAGTTTTATATTTTTAAGGAAGCTAGAACACAGGAAGATAATAGGATAGTAGTGACTTTTTGAACTTCCATTATAGAGCAAGTATCCACTTGCAGTAATTTTTATAGAGGATTTTCAATTGTAAGTAGTACACCAGAATTTTAAGCGCTATGTTTATTTAGCATCTTCAGTTTTCCTTTCATTTCTTTTCTTGACATAGTATCTTTTATAAATACAAACCAACCTGTTTCCTTGACTCAGTATCAGGAAAGTAATGAATCATTTCTTACAGTGATGTGCTGAAGATGGTAAGAATATTTAAAATGTAGATATACAATCTAACTCTAAATAGAATATCTATGCCTGGAATTCCAAAAGCAGCTAAATATTTTTAAGCTTTTACAAAAGTATAAGTGAAAATATGTAAGTTGTGAAGCTGAAAAGTGAGTACTTGAAGGGACTGAGAGATAAATTCTTCCTACCTGTACCTGTGCAAGGTTCCTTCTTGTTTTAACACAAGTTTTGTGTCAAAAGATTGTTGTAACTTCTAAATCATAACTTATTTTCACTTTTCAGAAGAATACTGAAATATAAATATCTATGAAAATTAGTTCACACATCATTCTTTAAACTTCATTATTAAAAATGTGCTGGTTTTCAAACTTATGTTCACTTTTGTTTAAGTGAAATGCTGTGATTTCATCTTCTCTGCCTTAAGTTCGAGCATTGCCTTGGTCTGTTAACAGGTCTAATTGCATAAATAATATTCACAGAATCACAGAGTTGCTATAGTTGGAAAAGACCTTTAAGATCATCAGGTCCAACCATTGTCTAACTCTGTCAGTGCCACTGATACACCATATCCTTAAGCACAATATCTAGATGGCTTTTAAATACATCCAGTGATGGTGATTCAACCACTTGCACAGGCAGCCTGTACCAGTCTTTGATAACCCTTTCAGTATACAGTTTTTTCCTAATGACAAACCTAAACCTTCTCTGGTGCAACTTGATGCCATTTCCTCTTGTCTTACAGTTGTGACTTGTGAGAAGAGACCAACGCCCACCTTTCCACAACATCCTTTCAGATAGTTTCAGAGAGCGACAAGGTATCCCTTCAGCCTCCTTTTCTTTGACTAGCCACTCCCAGTTGCTCCTCAGTCACTCCCCATAAGACTTGTTCTCAAGACCCTTCATTGCCCTTGTCTGGATCCACTTGAGCACCTTGATGCCTTGATGTCTTTCCTATACTGCAGCACCCAAAGCTGAACACAGTATTCAAGGTGTGGCCTCACCAATGCTGAGTACACTGGAAAAATCACTTCTGCTGGCCACATTATTCCTGATGCAAGTGAGGATGCTGTTGGCCTTCTTGGCCACCTGGGCACATTGATAGCTCACGTTCAGATGGCTGTTGATTAACACCCCCAGGTCCCTTTCTTCTGAGAAGCTTTCCAGCCACAATAGATGTTTCATCTAATTCAGCAGAATCACTTGTTTTGTAAAGTGTTGTGTGTCAGACTTGGGTCTCTCCTTACTAGTAAAAACATAAATCTGTTTGAAAGAATATCTTACAAGAAGCAAAATACTTCCTGGCCAGACAGAAGCACCAAAGTGTCTGTTTTCTTAATTAGTGTTTGGTTTATATCTTCAATATTACTCCTGAACTCAAGAAACAATTTTGAGTGAAATTCTGCTAAAGCAGAAATCTTCTAAATTCCCTGTGTATCTCTGACCATAAGCAGTTGGCAAAATCTCCCTTTCAATTTCTTCCATTTCTGTTTACATCGAAGAATGGGAAAGAATGTTCAGATTTTCTTTTTCCTGTTTAAATCAGGAATCAATCCAGGATCTAGGGTTACAATATTTTCCAAGGTTTTTATTAAGTTAACATGTTTCTTCCAGATAATACACAAAAGTTTCAGAGACCTCATATGAAAAGGGTGAAAACATTAGCTAAACAGCCTTTAAGGCTTGTGTTTCTGCTAACCAGAAGACCGGGATCATAGTTCATCCCAAAGATTCTTGCAAAATTAATTATCTTAAACAGTATCTCCCAGAAGACACATTCATAGAAAAGATCATGTAACTTTACCATTGCACTACCTATCAAGCCATGTTTTCTGTCACAGTCAAATTACAACTCGGAGCAGAAAGGAATGCAATGGCGTGGCATGAGAGGAATGTAGCACATTACCCATGGGTGATAGCCCAGACCAGCCTCGAGGAACACGTGTCTGTCCTGTTTACAAAATGAACCTAAATAAGCTACAGCATGATTGTTTACTTTGTTGTTATTCACACCATTTTATTGCATTTCATAGAATCATGGAACCATAGAATGGTAGGGGTTGGACGGGACCTTTGGAGATCATCAAATCCAACCCCACCCTGCCAGAGCAGGATCACCTAGGGCAGGCCAGACAGGAACATATCCAGGGTTTTGAAAATCTCTAGAGAAGAAGACTCCACAACCTCTCTGGGCAGCCTGTTCCAGTACTCCATCACCCTCACAGTGAAGAAGTTTCTCCTCATGTTCAGGTGGAACTTCCTGTGTCCCAGTTTGTGACCATTGCCCCTCATCCTCTGAAAAGAGACTGGCCCCTTCTACTTCACACCCACCCTTCAGATATTTGCAGACATTAATAAGATCCCCTCTCATTCTTCTCTTTTCCAGGCTAAACAGCCCCAGGGCTCTCAGCCTTTCCTCATAAGAGAGATGTTCCAGTCTCTTAATCATCCTCACAGCTCTCCGTTGGACTCTCTCTAGTATTTCTCTGTCCCTCTTTAAGTGGGGAGAGCAGAATTGGACTTAATACTCCAGATGTGGTCTCACTAGTGCAGAGTAGAGGGGAAGGAGAACCTCCCTCAATCTACTGGACACACTTTATCAGTCCAGGATACCAATGACCTTCTTGCACAGAAGGGCACAATTGCTGTCCCATGGTTAACTTATTGTCCACTAGGACTCCAAGGTCCTTCTCCATGGATCTGCTTTCCCTTGGGCCAATGCCTAACCTGTCCTAAGGATGTTATTTCTTCCCATATGTAGGATGCTACAATTGCCATTAGGTTCCTCTTCGCCCACCTCTCCAGTGTGTCCAGATCTCACTGAATGGCAGCACAGCCTTCCAGTGTATCAGCCACTCCATTTCAGCATTCATCATTTCAGATTATCATGAATGAACATATTTATTTGTATTTGACAGAAATCAGTGTGCAAAAATTAACGTGTGATACTGAATGAAGTATTATAATACTGTACATTTAATTTTCAATCTGGTAACATATTTTGTAGGTTTAGATGTTCCAGCTGTGACTTAGGAAACTGTTTCTTCTGGTAATGAATTTAGCCACATGCTTATAACAATTTGAAGTAAACACTGCATAAAGAACATAAGCATTGGCTTACAATTAAGCACATAAGCAAGTATAGTTCTAAAACTAGGATAGGTTTAAACATGTTAACTCATTTCCTGAAGTAGGAGCATGCAGTCTAAAGCCCAAGAATTTTGATTGCTTTCTGGTTTAACTCCTGGATCATAATTCAAAGATTTAAGTGGTCGTAAGTATGTTATCTCTTATTTAGCACAAAATCACTTTCTTAACATTCCAATTGTCTTCACTGGGAAAATAACAACAATGCATCTTATTAATGCATTATCTCATTTAAATGGTTTAACCTGTCTGATGAAAATATTTGCTAATCAATCTTGCTACTTAGCTGCATTTTGTTGACTAAAGGCTGCAAAAGTTTGTGGACAGTAATGACCAGCATTTGCGCTGGTAACCTGTGAACTTTAAGATGTTCAAAATTTTGATTTATTTTAGATATTTCCTCAATACTGACAGCAAGTGAGTCTTTCTGGAATGAGAAATATCTTGTAATTTTTCAAAGTAGAAAGGAGTACAAATAAAGCTTCAAATAGATTAGCAAATTTGGAATGGATAGAAAAGTCATCAGAGGATCCTTTCAGATGCTAGGCTGATAGTTCTGCACTGACTAAAGTTTATGTAATTCCATTATTTCTGGATGAAGTGGCAGACAGGAAGACAACAAGAATGGAAAGATAAACTACTTGCAAGTGTACTTCACTGGGAAAACATGGAATTTATGTTGTCCTTGGTAATTTATGGCTTATTTTACCTACCTAGTTCTATCTTTCTTCAGTCTTTTTGTGAGAAGAAAGCACAGGCTGTGAAATTTTTTTCCTAAAATGTAAATGGATATGAGCCTTCTACAAATCTTCCTGTGGACAGGATTCATACTGGAAAATGAATCAGTGTTGTCAGAATCTTACACATTTGTAATCTGCAATATCAGCTGTCTAAAAGGTAGATCCTATCTGCACACATCCTTAAGTTTATTTGTATAAACCTAGGCTTACTAGTTTCCTGCAAGAAATAAACTAAGAGTGAACTTAGTGGCAGAAGTCCACTGCAAGCAGCAGCAGAAAAGACTTAACCTGCTGACATCACAATAATTATCTTAATTAGCTGAAATTTAAATCAGTTACATTTAAACAAAATATGGACGTTTGTCCACTTAAATGTACATAATCTTCATGCTTCCAGAAAACTTCCAGAAGAACTGTCACACGGCATTTCCTTCCAGTCCTCTTTCTACTCTTTCATTTTAATGTTTTTTGAGGGGAAGGAGGGACTGTTTGTCCTTGTTACTTGCATTTTTTGATCTGCATGTGATTTCTTGGAAATATAAACCACTATTCACCGAGAAATGTAGAAGTACCATGCAACCCTTATCCTTCCACATGGATGTTGTAGCTTTCACATTTTACACAGCTTCCAGTATGGTTCCAGATATTAATGTATTTATAAAAACACTTTTTATTATCCTTAATAGATTTGGCCAGATTAAGTTCTAACTGAGCTTTTGCATCTCTAATTCTCTTTCTACATGAAGTTACAGTATCCTTAAATGCTTCCTGGTTCACCTGACCCTCTTTCCAAAGTTGATACACTTTTTTTTCCCTGAGTTCCTGCAAAAGCTCCTGTTCATCCAGGCCGGTCTTCTTCCCTGCTGGCTCATTTTTCAGCACGTAGGGATGGCCTCCTCCTGAGCCTTCATAATTTCATCCTTAAAGTAAACCCAGCCTTCCCAGGCCCCTTTGCTTTTGAGGGCTGTTTCCCAATGGATTCTCTGAATTAGCATCCTCAATAGACCAAAGTCAGCCCTCCGGAAGTCCAAGGTAGAGGTTTTGCTGACAACCCTCCTGACTTCACCACATATTGAGAATTCTATGGTCACTGTGCCCCAGATGATCTCTGACCACTACATCTCCCACCAATCGTTCCTTGTTCGTAAATAGTAGGTCTAGCAGGGTACTACCCCTAGTAGTCTCAGTTACCAGCTGCAACAGGAAGTTGTTATCCATACATTCTAGGAACCTTCAGGACTGCCCCCTTTCTGCTGTGTTGTACTTCCAGAAGATATCCGTTAAGTTGAAATGTTCCATGAGAACAAGGGGTAGTGAACGCAAGACATCTCCAGGTTGTTGAAAGAATGTCTCATCACTGTCTTTATCCCGGGCAGGTGGTCTATAGCAGACTCCCACCAGGATTTTAGCCTTGTTGGCCTTCCCCTTTAACCTTATCCATAGGCATTCCACCTTGGAGTGGCCAGCATTGTATTCAAGGCAGTCAAAGCACTCCTTAACATAGAAGGCCACTCCTCCACCTCTCTTTCCCTGCCTATCCCTTCTAAAGAGCCTGTAGACATCCATTGCAGCACTCCAACCATGTTACTCATCATGCTACCTATATTTCTTCTCTTATCTTTTTCTTCATACCAATTTAAGTCTAAAAGCTACCTGATAATATTGTTGAAACATGCTTTCCCTTCATCCAGAAGCTGATTTAACTTTTTGTACAGGCCACTGATTTCATCATATGGGTGACTGTGGTTGCAGAATAAGCTTAGATGATCTTTATCTTATGTCTTTTAGAACACTTCAGGGTTAGTTGAGCAATCTTGCTACTGACTCAATGTTTTATTAACCTCCAGAGTTTATGTGGAAAGAGAAAAATACTTAAAGATTATTTTTTTCTTGGGCTGACATTTAGAGAAGATCCTGTGCCATATTTGGCTTGTGATTTGAATGCTTTTTATTTGTTTATTTTTATGCTGTTGCCAACAATTCTAGAAGCTTTATATATAGGTAAAAGCCTGCTAGTAATATTACTAAGGTCTGTAAAAGTTAATGTGCATATCAAGATCTGTAGCCCATTGATCAGCTTCTAAATAGTTAAGCCAAAAAATAGTCTAAGTGATTGACACCGTGTGCTATAGCCATGCCCAGTTTTCTCATGTTAATGACTAGTTTGTCATTTGAAAACATATTTCAAACTGTATTTACAAGGCACTGTATCTTACTGAAAAACTTAAGTACAACTTAGTTGAGACATAAATGGGAACCTACTGCCACATAAAGTAAATAACCACTGGCATAAATACCGAATGATACTGACTATACAGCTATACAGCTGAAAGAGAGGAGAAAAGTAAGATTATTAGGGAGTCCTATTTATAAGTGATACACCTGAATGTTAGTCAGTATATTTATCAGACAGGGTACCAGGTGGATTCAGGGCCTTACTGGGTCCCATTTTAGCAGCCAATGTTCACTGATACTTGGGGCCTTTTATACCTAGGTTTATGTTTTGGTTTTCAACTTTTATGTGTTTGTATTTGGTTGGTTGTTTGAGGCCAACCAAAGATGGGTATTTGTTGAAATCCATGTTCTAATAAATCATGGTATTCAGAAATATGGAAGTTTTGAAAGAATATGTTAAAAAGATAGCATTCTTCAGGAAAACATTTTCAAAATGTTGGAAGAAATGTTCAAATGGTGAAATCAGAAGTAGAAGTTATTGAGATGGGATGGTACAAAATCCAAACATCGTGAGGCAATTAGGCTCTACTTAATGCAACCTATGATCTACAAATTTAGAAAAAGAAATGAGATCTCATTTGTAGCATGCATGCTATTTTCAGTTGCATCTAACAAAGATGCTGACAGTGTACTTTTCATTTCCTCATTCACAGAGACAATGTATTTAACAAGTGTAATTGTTCCACATGAAGCAGTGATGGGTACCAAGCTAAAAAACCCCAACTGTCCAATTCTTCAGCAACATTTAAAATACTTGCTGCAGTTGATAACATTCTATGTACAATAGAATAAGAATATTGAATGTTTTTTTGCTTGTTTGTTACTTGTAAGAAAATATTTCTTTGAAAATTAAGACAAAGATTATTGGTGTATTTTAATAAATTATATATAACTAACAAATGCTGTTAAATTTATGCAAAAGGATGATAACAATGTATAGCTGGAGCACAAATAGTGATTTTACATTCAAATACATTTTGTATTTAGATCCAAAACTGTAAACTCCACCAAGGACAATTGAGTAGGTATTTAGCTTTACATGGATTATATGATGTTATAGTTGTTTAAAATGGTAGATGTCTTACCTTAGGATCTGTTTGTAGACCTATGTGCACCTCCATTCATCACAGTAGAAGAAATGAAGTGATTTTTATATTAGATAGAAGGACTAGGAAACAATTCTTCCTTAGTCATTTAGTTCATCTTCCTGAACAAAAGTGGACTCATCTTCTTATTATCTATAGACATCCCTAAAGACCACGGTCTTGCCATTTGCTTATTCACATGGGCTGTGGTCAATCAGGTCTAATGGCAATATTATAAATGAAACAGCTCTAGGAAATGACCTGAAAGCTCATAATGTCAAACAATGGGCTCTGTCCCACACTACTTACTGAGGTCGTGATCTAGATGTTTAAAAAGTTGGTTTTTATTCCCTCACTCTATTGCTGCACTTCTTCTTGAAACCAAATGGAATACTGTGTGTTATTTTAAGATTCAAATAACACTACTTTCCTGATAGGTCAATAAGCCTTGAGTGAATATTAGACTTTTAAAGCCATTTTATAAATTATTCTTTAGTGCCTATGTTCCAAAAATTCCAAGTTTATTTTGATAGGAGTTTTCAAGATGGCATTATGACTTTGTTATCAGTTTGGTTTTTGTGGTCATGTCGTGTGTGTTGCCCCCCCCTTAATTAACTAATCTTTGGCAAAACCTTTTTTTTTTTAAATAATTAAATAGAATTGGACAGATTTTCAACTCATATAAATGCTTTTCACTCCAAATAAGTTATCTTATGCTAGTTTAGTTGAACTTTATGAAAAAAATAATCTAAAATTTTCTCCTAATATTTTCAAAGATTCTACTTGGTTCAAAAGTTGGAAACAAAATGTGCATCATTCAACATAACAGCTCTGAGGGACAGATAATCATGTTGACTACAGACTTTGCTCTTCAGCTTGTAGTTCCAAATCCTTGATGAGTGATCTGTTGATTTGCCAACAGAATTGCACTAAAATGCAACAGTTGAACACACAGCCATCTTTACTTATTTTCAGGCTTTTTAATTAAATGTCAGTCATAATAACACAGTTATAACACTATATATAGATATAACACTATATATAGATATAACACTATATATAGAGAGATATAACACTATATATATAGGTATAACACTATATATAGATATAACACTATATATAGATATAACACTATATATAGATAGATATAACACTATATATATAGGTATAACACTATATATAGATATAACACTATATATAGATTATAACACAGTTATAATCTATATCTTATTACAAAGTACTATACACATGCATTTTAAATAGCACTTTTTCTTCATTTAAACCATTTTCCTTTTCAGAAACCCTTGCAACTAAGCAATCAATTGTGATTATGGTAACAGCCACAAAACATTTATTGCTTAACGTGATTATTTAGGTGTAAATAAAACAAACAAACAAGCAAAACCCAAAAAAACCCTCCTATCTTCTTTTCTATTAAGCCACTATTTCCCAACATTAAATACTTTTCCAGGGTAAATTATTTCTCACCTTCTCATATAAATAAGATTTTTAATGTTACCTATCAAAAGATTTGAGAGTTTTCCAAAAACTAATTAGACTCACAATAGCTCAGCAATCTCATTTACTGTTAACCTCACCTTTTCCACCTTGATCCATGTCCTATTTTCTTCTCATCTCCTTTGTATAGTGACAATGAGGATACTAATTTGAAGTGAGTTTTCAACTTTGTTCTGAAAGCTGAGAGTATTGTAGTCTAATATCCTCTGATGGGGAATCTGAAATCGTTTGTTCTGTTTATTGAATTAGCCTGTATTCTGCCCCCATGAGCTTTGTTTTTGAGATTCATGATTAATATAAAAAAATAGCAACTGATGGTGACAGTCTCCTCACAGAGAAATATACTCTACGGTATGTTGGAAAAGATTTTCTCAGAGGGCTTTCACATTTAGGATAGGCACCACATCTTTGGCCTAGCAATTAAAAAAGATACGAATAATCAGTTTGTTGTATTTATATTGAAGTAATATAAATTTCAGTAATTCAATTCAGGCAGTTTTCAGTGAAAAAAAACAGGACCTAATCATAATACAACAGGCTAGAGTACAATTTTAAATTCAGTCTCAGGGGGAAGAAGTCCTTTTTCCAATTTTTGAACTACTCAGTCATTCTGTGACTGAATGCCAAGTGATCCAAATGGACTGCTTTGATGTTCTGGCTAGCTTGAGGTGATAGGTTGGAGGATGACAGCTTTAGCAAAATTTAACAAAATATTCCCTTCTCAATTAATTTCCTGTCTTGATGGAACCTGAATTTGTATAACTGCTCTATCATAAGAGCTGATTCCCGTGAAACGCTGGGAAGGGTGAAAGCTGAAAATGTTACACACATTAGAGATAAATAAACAGCATGATGGAACTATTGACATCAGAGATTATGGACTCTCACGATTATTTCACAATGAAAATATTCCTGCCCATATAGGTATTTGTACTAAGGATGTTTATCGAGAGTTTTTAAGCAAGTCCTCAGAACAGTAGATTTAAAAGGAAACCAGAAATGTATGTAAACATTATACACATTCCCTAGATTTTCCTTGTATTCATGGACTAATTAAGGAATGGGGGGGATTATGGTTCTCTTAGAAAATCAAATATGAAATTCTATTGATGTCTTTTACCATTGAACAGGCACTATGAAGCATTAAGGAATTGATGTCCATATTACATTTTTATTTCGCTTTGTGGAATATTTGAGATATGTGTACAACATCCCAGTATTTGTAGTAGTTAATTTAAACTATTCCAGGGAACATATGCATTATAGATGAAATATTTGAAGTTCCAACTGAATAAACATTCAAGTTTACTATGAACTTCAAAGGTTTACAAATAAACTTTATGTACAATTTAAAGTGAAAAATGTGTATTACATCCATCTGACCTTTTTAGTTTAAAATGCCATTCTGTCTTACCTCAGTTATATATATTTGGGGCCCCTCTGTATTAAGTAATTGTAGGTGGAGGAATGAAAAGCTTTATATGTAATATTTCTCCACAATATCTACTTATGGGCACTCAGGTTTTATTACCAACACATAGTACCAAGTTCATGTGTCATGAACTCAGAAGCATTTCAGAATATATGGCTAGTAAAGCAACTGAGAATGATCATCAATACTTTCATAGGAGGGATGAAATATTATGATACTTAGATGTTCTAGGTGAGAAATACAGGGTTTAACATAAGGGTATGCAAATTTTATTTATTTTGGGTTTGGGTTTTGTTTGTTGTTTTGGTTTTTTTTTTAGTTAAAATCCAATTTAATTCTCAAAGCTTTGGTTTTTAATTTTCATGTTTCATCAGCTATAGCTAAAATGTGGTCTTAAGTTGTTAAATAACTTAAGTTGTTAAATAAACTTAAAATGCTGAATGAAAGCACGTTCACTTGCTGCAGGTATTCATTTAAAACAAACTAGCATGAATTAAAACTGTATAAGCAAGCAATGGTTGTCTGACATAGGAAGCTGTTAAAATGAAGTTGCAGTTGCACATATTGCTGATGATGCTAAAGTCAAAAGAATGATTTTTTTTCTTTATTAAGGGAATGTAATTTCCTTCAAAATAAACTGCACAGCACTAATCCTTCAGAAAGCAAATGAGCAGATTTTAGAATATATTCTCAGAGAGAAGAATGATTGTATTCTCCTTTACATTAATATAAAAATAATTTCACAACATGAGGAAAAAGTTAATCCACACTCCTATTAACACTTCACCCATGAAAATCAAATCATAGCATTTGATCTTGCTCTCACTGAATTCAGTGTACTGAATTTAATAGAAAGACAACCTTATCACTACTAAGTTCAGGATTGGCCCTGCTGCTCTAATTAGACTTTAACAATATTAGTTTCTTTTTTCGCTCATCTTTTTACTTCATTTCCCTTGACTGCTGTGCAATTTCACCAAAATGTAGTAGACTAATCATTAACTGGCAGCAGCATATAGAGTGAAACAATCGCAACAGTAGAATACTAGAAATTTATAGAAGCATAACCATTTCTTCTGCTGAGTGTGTGATAATTGTTTTTCTGCTCATTTACATCCAAAAGTAATTAAACTCTACAACAGAACTATGTACTGTAGTGTTGGTGCAAAGTCTGCTGTTGGGAGGTTATGCAGAGATTCCATGAAAACATCACCGTGGGAACTGTTGTTCATTTCCATTGTCACTTCCTAAAAATTTGCAGAAACATACCCTTGAAAGAATTAGGTCACACAAAATGTGGCCTAAGGGCTTCTCCTTTCTGTTTTCCCCAGTGGAGTTCTGCAGCTGATGTGATAAAAGCTGTTCTATATCAATAATTTTTTGAGTTAATGTTTCCTGAAAAATTTATTTGGCTTATGGAAATAAACCATATTTATCATTCAGTGGGAAAATTTCCTTGTCTTACCTTCGAGATCTGGTTTCTTGATACAAATGCAGTGGTGTTGCAGTGCACATAAAGGGGTATAATAAATGCTGGAAACGGTAATGATCTTCTGAATCTGTTTCAGATGGTTGTAGTTAAAGTGGTGCATTAAAAATGCATGTCGCAGTAATGTAGGAAAATTATTACAGCAAACTTTGCTTTCCCTGGGTATTACAACTTACATATAAATAAATACAGCTACAAAGCTGAGAAATTTTCTTTCTCATGACATTTCTTACCAAAGTCTCACAGTGTACATGATCACATATGCCTTTTCCTGTTAGAGATGTAATGGATAGCTATTTTTTTCTTGTACTTGAGATACTGTGAAAAAAAGTTATGATTTTTTTTTTATTGAAAATAAACTAATTAATCACTGCAGTAGGCAGAGAAAAGCTAACTCTCTCATTTAGTCTTCTGAAACTCATTGATTTACATGATGAGACATTAATATAGCTGAGAGCAGTATTAGGCCCTCCATTTCTTAAGACTGTACATCTTGTCTTGCTTTCTTGTTTATTTAGTTAGGAAATGTTTTGATATAAACACACTTTAGCTCTGATTTTGTAATCACTTATACGCTTGCATGACAATTTCCTGAATTAGACTTGTATCTGCTTATGATATGATGAATGGAATTTTATGCAGCATGAGATTTATCTTACTGAGAATTTTTGCATTAATTTTGATGAGTTCCTTCCATTTTCTGACGCTTCTAATACACGTACTTAAATTTTTTCTCTTCTTCGTTTCCTTTAATTTAGCCATATTTTTTTAGGAGTTATTTGGGTTTATTTTTGTTAATACCTTTCTTAAGCTTACAATGTTATAGATTAGACTAACACCTAATTTGTGTTTGTCAGCTTTGTCTTATGTTCATGGCAGTTTTTCCTGAATATTTGGAAGGACCTCTTGTGTGTACAACACAGGAAGATCATCTTTATGTAATTTCTATAGATTGTGCAGTACAACAATAACTTTAATTGTTATTGCAATATAAATAAATAAAAAGGCAAGGAATAAGCTTGTATCACTTTTAGATGAGTTATTACACCTGTAAAAACATAAACAGCCATAAATAAATGAAGATAGATACAGAATAACCATCTGTTGGAAGTTAGTTCAAGTCAAAACACCTAAAACTTGGCACTGTAGATGTATTTGTGTAAATCTGTATTTAGACATTTATCACCTCATGTACAGATGTTCTGATTCACTGCAGCCTTCATTTGGGAACTGATAAGGGCTCAGAATCATCCCACTCAGGTAACTGCTGAAACCTGGATTCATCTGCTAAGCTTTGCATCTCTCTGAAAACATTGGCACAAGTTCATATTCTAACGAAAGGTCTGTCTTACAGCTTCTTCCTTGCCAGATCACAAGAACAGAGGTCAAAAGAGCATCTCTCCATGAGTAGCTAATTTGAGAATACGATGGTCCATACTGGGACCGGTACTATTTAATATTTTCATCAGTGATATAGACAGCGGGGTTGAGTGCACCATCACCAAGTTTGCAGATGACACCAAGCTGAGTGGGGTGGTTGTTATACCAGAGGGATGGGATGTCATCGAGAGGGACCTGAATAAGCTGAAGAAGTGGTCCCAGCGAATCTCATGAAGTTCAAGAAGACCAAGAGCTGGGTCCTGCACCTGGGTCAGAAAAATCCTCATTATCATTGCAGGCTGGGGGATGAGGTTATAGAAAGCATCCCTGTGAAAAAGGACTTCAGGGTTCTGGTGGATGAGAAGCTGGACATGAGCCAAGAATGTGCACTTGCAGTGCAAAAGGCCAATTGCATCCTGGGCTGCATCAAAAGAAGTGTGGCCAATAGATCAAGAGAGGTGATTCTGCCATTCAGCTGTACTCTGATGAGATCTCAACTGAAGTATTGCATCCAGCTCTGGAGACCTCAGCACAGGAAGGACATGGACCTGATGGATCAGGCAAAGAGGAGGGCCAGGAAAATGATCAGAGGGCTGGAACACCTCTCATATGAGGACAGACTAGGGAGTTGGAAAAGAGAAAGCTTCAGGGAGACCTTACAGCGGACTTCCACATACCTGAAGGGGGCCTACAAGAAAGCTGGTGAGGGACTGTTTACAAGGGCATATAGTGATAGGTCAAGGAGCAATGGTTTTAAACTAGAGAAGGGCAGATTCAGATTGGATGTTAGGAAGAAGTACTTTCCTATGTGGATAGTGGAACACTGGAACAGGTTGCCCAGGGAGGTGATAGAGGACCTATCCTTGGAGACATTCAAGGTCAGGCTTAATGAGGCTCTGAGCAACTTGATCTAGTTGAGGATGTCCCTGCTTACTACAGGGGGGTTGGACTAGATGACTTTTAGAGGTCCCTTCCAACCCTAGGCATTCTATGAAATCTCACTGATCATGACAGTTGTAAATTTGAAACCACATAGTCTGAATAAAGCTGGACTTGTTTCCTGTTTCCTTAGAGGGTGCTCCACCACTAGTTTTTCATACGACAATGAAGACAGCCACAGTTACCATTGTTCATCTATTTTGCCTACTGTCTTAAGAGTACAAGACTTATGAGGTCACAAGGTTATTCAGTTCCTTTAGTATTTCCCCATGTTTGGCTCCCATAACTTTTAAACTCATGGTCCAAATTTAATAAAACATGGGAAAGTGTCAGAGTTTATGGAAAAATAAGAATCTTAAGTAGAGGGGAGAGATTTAACTTTATGCCAATGGTGACAGAAAAGTTGGTAGTGTATGCAACATATACGTGTCACAACAGGCTTTAGCATATCCTTTAGCTGGTAGAACTTGTGAGAAACTTGTATCACAAAATCAACGCACATCCATGGGAAACTGGTACCATTACTGTCTTGTGGCATAAATAGGTTTTAAAGAAAGCCTTCAATCTACCCAGAAGGAATGCCAATAGACACCTAACCTTTTAGCTAAACTTCTGGGATGTAGCTTCAGGGTAGATGCAAACATCTGAGCCTCGTGGAAAGGCAAGATTTTAGACACTGTTCTGCTCTCTGTTCCCCACTGACTACCTCTGTAAGACTCACCAATCAACCTTTCATTCGCTTGGATATTATTCTCGGAAAAGAAACTCCTACTTTATGCCATGAGGTGAGTCTAGTGCAGCCCTACCAATTCTACTGCAAAGCCCACATGACAAATATTAAACGTTGCAATTCCTGACTTGGTCTGAAATTTCCATTCTGATTGTTAGAGATTTACACCGTGATGTTGTCTCTTGTCCTGTGTCTCTAATTCTGCCTGGCTGTTTTCACAGTTGTCTTCCATGGATGTGTGAAGTCAAGCCAGTCTGTTACATGAAAACTGTGAGCGCTATTACTGTTTCTCTCCTATAAAATCAAGTTCTTATCTTATTGTAACATTTCACTTACAGAGCTAGAATCATAACCCCTGTTTAAGCCAATCTGAGCTGCTAGATATAGATATATTACAACAGTGAGTGTATGTAAATAAACAGATATTAGCCTGACTTCTTCCATGACTTCTGAGGATTCAGTGACAGTGGTTTTAATCTCTGCCAGACAAATATCGGCAGTTTCAGCTGTTGAGGCAGATGGCTGAGGCACAAGATCTGATAACAAGCATGCCTAAAATGACTTACCGACTCTTCAGCATTTTTTTGATGTTAAGGAGTGAGGAAAAAGTATGCCTCTAAAACAAGGTTATTACCAAACTAGCAAGAGATCTCTGGATGAATCCATTTTTCATCCATATGATTAAAAGGAAGGAAGACAATAGAAGAGGAGAGGTCTCAAGCACTGGGAGGCTGTTGGTGCCTCTTGTCTCATAGACTAATAACAGCTTCAGTTAACCTACCCCATTTTAAAAAGTCAATACTTAATCTGATAGCTCACATTCCTGTAGGAGCCCTATACTTATGTTCATAAGCTTGACATTCCCTTCTAATCATTTCCCAAAGTAAACTTGTAAGTAGGTGTGATTCTTACTCAGAACTATAAAGCAAAGATATTAGATCTTAGCTACAGATGTGCAGATAAGCGTATCTAGCTTTTCACCTTGTGAAACTCATTAGATTCATATTGTTTGGCATTCAGTGTAATAATTTAAATTACACTATGAAATAATTATGCTAATCCATGATGTATGTATTCCTATACATTAGAACCTTTAAGGACCATATTTCAGAAAATTAATTGACCAAATAAATGTCCTTGGCTTTCATTCCTCCACTTTCAGCCTTTGTTTTTCTTTGTCTTCTACTCCTCCCATGTCCACATTCTTGTCTCTAGGGCAAGAATTGTCCATTTTACTTATCAGTCAAGCACCCAATAAACTTTGGCTGTGCTATGACAAGTAATTCATGAAGACCTTTCCAGATATCACCATTCAGTGATGAAATTTCTTGGTGACTCATGAAGAGTTTTGCACATAGGAATTTGTGGAGACTAGAGTATGTTATTGTTTTCCCTTAAAATAATATCCCATCGTTTCCCTCAAAAATAATCATTCTACATTAGATGCTATTGTCCAAAAATGCTCAGTAATATTTTTCTGAAGAAGTTTTCTGTAACTCTTGAAGCAGTGCTTCCACAGGTAGCAATTCAGCACTGCAGCTGCAGAGTTGGATTAGAGACCTGTAAACTCAGTTCAGCCATTAGCATTAAACATTGTAGGAGGTGAAACAACCATCTGTGGCCTACTGGAGAGAGGTGATAAAGGCATGTTGTGAGATATTACTTCTCCCATTCCTCTGGAGGCTAACTGTATCCACTAGAGCATTAAGTATTCCAGGAAAACTGCAAGAGAGTATTACTTCTGAAATATGTCCCACTTAGATATTAGTCATGCTGTCTTCCAGGTTATCTTTTCAATGCATCCCAAATTTATCTAAAAAAAAACCCTCATGACTTTGATTCATAGGAATGACCATTTCATTGTTATTAATGTAAAGCTAATTATAATGTGTTCATGCACTCTCAGCTCATCCAAGTGTGAGAAAGCATATTTAAGTTTCCAGGGAAGAATTTTCTTGACAGCTTTTTACTCTTGTTATTCCTTATAATACACCTACAAATATTAAAACACATTGTGCTCTGCTATGCTATTTACCTGTTGTGTTGGCAAGGGCATTTAGCCATATCATTTGCTTCTCTTGCTTCTTCATCCCTGTCCTGACATCATGCACACATGCACACTTGCATACATGAGATGCTTTCCTTCCAAGTCTAAACAATTTTGGGCTTTTCAGGCACCAGGGCTGGAAGAGCTGTAAGATACTTTAATTCTAAATAAAAAAATCAAGATTGCAATTATAAAATGTAGCATGCTTTAGCTTCATGATGGAGAACGTAAATGGTCATATTTGCCTAATAATGTCAGGATTGGCTAGAAAACAGCAAATTACAAAAAAACTGTCAGGATCTCAGATACTCAGATGACAATTGCAAGGGCGATGAACTTACTGTAACTAGTACAATGTCATCAGCCTATAGATACATGATATTTGCAAGAAAATACAAACACACCTGGGAAACAAAGATTCTTTTTCAAGCCTTCTTGTTGTTCAGTTTCACTATCTTTATAATAAGTGAAAGGATATTAAGTATTACAAACTGAACTAGATGTGCTGCCTTGTTAGCAGTTGAATGTTCTACCTGAAGACACCCATACAGATATCATAAAGGTATTACCAGGGGTCCAATTTACCCTGATGAACATGTAATTTATCCTGTTTGCGCACAGAAAAGCCATTTTTACTTCTATGCACAGTCCCAGAATAGATAAGTTTAAAGGTCTTTTTCAGCAAATATGTAAAAACAACTGTGGACTTAAAAGACCATATGCTTGTAGATGACTGCAGTTCTTCAGGTACAAGCAATTTATGAAATAACAGCTTTTTTTTTTCCTATACTCCTAAAAGCAAACAGTAAAATTGTGTCATGGACACTGTAAATTGGACAAATACGGTCTTAGTTCTTTCTCCTATCTCTAGGACTTATGATTGCACTTTTTTTTTTTCCCCAGTAAAATACTATCTGGAATGGCAAAAGTGATTCTGGATTAACAATTTTTACTGGTAAACCACAATTATTTTTCTTAAAATAATGAACAAAAATGATAAGGCATAACAAAAGAATTTTTTTTTTTGCATTGAAAATAATTTTATT
>JANHFX010022408.1:0-12535 GCA_027560015.1 Chloroceryle amazona | reverse complement strand
AATAATAGCTTTATCTCAAAATACTCTAACAATTTCCCATCCTGTTTTTATACACACCTGTTGTGTGCAATTACTTCTTTGTTATGAATAATTGTATTTAGGCATCACTTAAATGCTGGTGTTTTAATAATACTGCAATTCCTTTGTGGAAAAAGTTAGGAGTACATTTCAAAAAATTGAGGGTCTACAATACCTGTAGTGGCATGGTAAATAATGATTTTATATTAGATAGTAAAGGAAGTAATCTTATAAAAGTTGCATAAGTGGTGAAACAAAAGGTTTTTCTGTGTATTGCAAGAGTGTGTCAGTCTGCTAAATCTTAGTGGGTGGTCTTAGTATTGGGTAAGGTTACTGGAAAAATGTGTAAATAAATACCTTCTGTCTTTGTACATACCCACTGATGTTATCAACAGCATATTTTACTGTTAGATCAGTTGTGGGTTTTTTTCTGTTTTGTTTTGGTTTTGTTTGGTTTTGGTTGGTTGGTTGGTTTTTTCCTTTTTCAAATTCAGCAAAGTGGTTCTTCCCAGACAAATGAAAACAGCAGACAGTTTAGGAAGTCACATCATCAGTGTGCTCCACTATTTGAGTTCCTGCAGTCTTACTGACAAGTTAGACAAATAAGCAGTCATACCTGAGATAATTGACTTTTAGTAACCACTGGGATGGGTTATGCAGTTTCACAACAAATTTTTAATATATTGAGCTATATAATTGCATTTCAGTGATGATAAAGGGCTCACCCTTCTGTCACAAAGTTATGAAAGCAGTCATTGAATCTGTTTAGTAGACAATGAAATTTTTGGTAGTCAAACTATACCTTAAGTAGTCCTTAAATGTTAATGATTATGAACAGTGAATTTAGAGACAAAAAATGCCATAGTCGGATGTACAAACACATCAACAGTTATTAATACAAACTAATGAATTACTGACCTTTAGGTTGTAAAGAAAAAACTAGGTCTTTCTCTCAAAAGAATTTTGGCTGCCTGAATAAAATGCTTCCCATGGGGGAAGGAGGATGAATTGTTGAGAATCTTGAGTTTAAGTATGAATGAACTCAATGTTAAAAATTGGAGGTTGCAGGAATTACCTTTCATACTGAAATCAGGGATCTTCAGCTTTGTCACTCTGAATTTCTTTTAAAAATAAATGATGCTTATTCCACATGCATAAAAAAAATCTGGGTTTTCTGTGGTTCTAATTCTTTTTGTATTAATTGTGCTATATTTGGATGAGTAATCAATGTGACAAGCAAATGTATTTCACATTAATCCAGCAAAGCTATGAAAATACACACGAACATGATTTCCAGCTAAAAAACAGTATTTACTTTGTACTAGCTTACATACATCCAAAACAATTGGAAAAATATCAGATTCACATAAGTGGTGCAATTCTTGTTGCACTCTAGGCATGATTTGTGACCTAATGAATTATTTTGCAACAGTAAACAGAGTACAAAGGCCACACTCCAGTTTCTGTTCCCTTGTTGAGCATGCTGTTTATCTAAGATTATTTAATACTACTTTGTTTGACATCAATCAGTAGCACAAGTATAAGCAAACTTCAAAGTCTGAGTTCATTGGAGAAGTTAATTACTTAGAGAGGTAAAAAAATACAATAATATTCTCCTATTCTTTGCCTCATAGATCAAGTATTTTTGCTAATATAATTTGTTACAAAATATGTGATTTCTTTTTAATTTTCTTATTTCTATTTTTAAAAAAAATTCTGAGCTTAGAATGGATTACATCTGATGTTGCTAACATTTCCTGGAAATGGAAAACTGTGATAACGCTGTCTTGGCTCATTTTCTTTTTTTTTTTGATTTGTTGGTTTTGTTGTGTTGGTTTGTTGTTGTTTTTTTTTTTATTTTATACTGCAGCAATTTACAAATAGTTACAGCTATCTCTAGTAGGCTTACATAATTCGTAAAACATCGTAACTCAGTCAAATGTTTCCTTTCCAATCAGAGCATTTTCTCCACTTATTGAATTGTTGATTTTCTGAATAGTATTTATAGTAATGCCACTTACATTTTAAAATAAATGCTAATTTATGAAATAACTGAAAGCTAGCTGCATATGGAAGATGACTATAGAAAAATTTTTTATTCTATGCTAAAGCAAAAAGCCTTCACTGAGAGTTAAGAAACTCTTGGAAACATCTTAGATAGAAAATACCTAGTTGATTTATATCAAAAGTAAATAAATAATTTTTTTTGCTAAGACCTATGATGAGCAGAAATGTCTCTATATTAGTATTCTTTTTAAATTGCAAGCATACATGCTCTCTTATTGGATTGAAACATTCTTCTGCAATCTTAGCATTACTATAGTATTGTTGTGATAAGCATTGTGATGAAAAATAGAAGGAAGAGCTAAGTAAAGCAAGAGATAAGGAACTCTTAAGTGTTGATAGTGTCAAAAAACAGGTCTGTGCATATTCAAAGATTTGGCCTCCTTAAAGTACATTACTACTTTCCTCTTCAATGTTTTAAAGTGCTTTGAAAGATACATGTTATTTTTTTTAATTACGTTTTCATAGTTTCAAGTCAGGTTGTTAGTGATTTTTTAAATTTTTCTTTCAGCTAAATCTGTGCCCCTCTCTTCAGTATATAATTAAGATTCCAAAAGCAATGTTATATATGCTGGTTGGAATCTGTTACTATGCCAAAAGTTTAGGTTTGTTTTGTATCAAAATAGATAGTAATTCTCCCTATTAAGTTTGTAAGCAAATCCTTTTTCACCAAGTAAGTTTTAATACATAAGGGGTATCACCTGCCTTCATCACATTTGAAATGGCTGACATTTAAAAGCTCTATCAGCTCAAGGGGACCTCTGCACCATTTCTCGTTCCGAGATTACTCTGCACTGACCAACTTCAGGTACTTCACCCTGATCAACCTGACCTAACTTTGAAAATGTACCTGACTTTGAGCAGGGCATTTGGACCGGGCAGCTCCAGAGGTTCCTTCCAACAGAAACTAGTCTATGAACTCTTTCCAATGCTTTTGCTTTGTACCAGACTGCTTGGGGCCAGTTTGCACTTCTGTGTGCACATAATCTAGATGTGTCCAAAGAAACATGTAAAAACTGGTGTTCATGTTGATCTGAGCCTTCAGGAGTGGAACATGGGGGTTTCTGTCTGGATTAGTAATGACCAGAAATAAAAACCTCCTGGTGGGTTTTCCTTCACCCAAGTTAATTGAACCAGCAATGTCCTTCCATTACTTAGCAGAAGGGTTTTAGAGTCTCAGCCTGTGATTTTTCACAGACTTTCTATTCAATGAACAGGGAGACCAAACTACCTTATCCTTCCTGGAACTGATGATTTCAAAGCACAGTTCTGAGTCACAGTGAGAGGAGAGGTGCAAAGGAGCCTTCCTCCCTCCCACTGCACTGACTCACTGGGGGCTTTCATTTTCCACTCTGGTCAAGAAGCCAACATCTTTTATGATATCTTAACAAGACGACTTTGAAAAATTAATTAAGCTCAGAACTGTACCTGTGCAGTGGACTTATGCAATGTGAACCCTGACACAACATGCATGTCAGTCTATAGCTGAAATCAGCTTACGTTTATGTCTTGGTACTGATGCTGACTCCTGTAAGGGATAAAGTCTTGAAGTTTTCCACAAAATATTTTAAAGCTAGCTTGTACTGCTTAACTGAATATTATTCTGTGATAAGCGTTTCTACAGAAATACAATTGCATGCTGAGAAATATATCTGCACTTTACAATCCCATCACTGTTGTTTTTTTAAAGCAAAAGTCTTACTCAGTTAAGTGGTTAGTGTGTTGGATTATTGTAATAATTTTAATTGCTGGAAATACCTGTTGGTTTGCCTAGGATGAGCTGAGCAGATTAAAAATTATTCTTACCATAATTATATTTTTATAAATAGTACTTTCATCATCCACAATATAAAGTCAAAAAGCATGATTTGTGACTGATCCCTTCCATGACTTGGAGCAAATCACTTTACCTTTCAGTATCTCTGTTTCTCAAGATTCAGAAAGGGAGGAGTGATGCCTCTCTTTCCAAGATGCTCCATCACTGGATGTGGTCAAGACCAGGCTGGATGGGGTTTTAAGCAACCTGGTCTAGAGGAAGGTGTCCCTGCCCATGGCAGGGTGGTTGGAAGTAGATGATCTTTAAGGTCCTTTCCAACTGAAACCATTCTGTTATTCTGTGATTTGTGTGCATATATGCTATCAAAAGTTAAATCAGTAAAAAATAAAAGAATGGTCTCTGACTTATAATTTGATTAAAAACATTGCTTAAGCTGGGGACAGGGGGCTTCCTTCACAATCTCTTCTGAAATCTCTTTTAAGTATTACTCCGTTCTCCAACACTAAACATTCCTCAGTTATTTAACGTTAGGGGAAATTGTAATATCTCAAGATCTGTGACACCACAACAACAATAGGTGTGTGAAAACTCTGGTTTTAATTTGTGCTTTGTATAAAGCAGAACCTTGGAAACAGCCACCACCAGGAATGATCTCTGGTATCTGTGAGATACTTAGAGAGAGGTACTTTTGATGTATTTGGAGGATTAAAAACCCCTCTACTTGAGACCTGGCTTGCCTTGAAGTGATACCTAATAAACTGAAACAATGTCTCAGACATTTTCAGATGCTAACAAATGTCCAGAGGTAAGAATAGATCTGACTGAGCCTTAAGTGTTGGTCTACCTTTCTTATCCACTCCAGGACTTCAGAACTGCCCTATCAAGCTCTTAATGCACTGAGGGAGACTTGCTTGTCCTTCTTTAATGCAATACAATGTTCTATGTGTTGCAGAACTCTAGTGAAATTTTGATAATAAATGAGATTTAGTATAAATAATACTAGAATTTCTTTAATATCCCGAATCATGAACAGAAGCAGGTCTAGACTCAAATACAAACCATGTTTTAAAGCAAAATTCATCATCCTCTTCTGCTCCCTGCCAAAAGCTGAGTTCAGTCCCTGAGGGTCTGAGCAAAGTTTCCTCAGCTACAGCAGCTGGAATCAGCAGTGCTGACAGCAGGGCAGGGAGTGCCACCTCTGGGCTCTGTGTGTGGGGTGATTTCATCAGCTAGTGCAGGTCTTGACAGGTGCAAAACCTTTTACTTCACTCTTAAGGACCATAAAACCCTTGGTGAAAGGTTTAGGAGAATGGGAACTAACTTTTTGATCCATAAAGGTAAATGAGATCTTTTCCTGACTGTAATCCCCTAGATCTGTTAGCATTGCTTCAATGTGTTTCTTCTAAACACAGAAATAGCATTTGCTCTGAGAAGATTTCTTGATGCATGCTGAATTTGCCAGACATTTCACTTTGAGACAAAGATATGACAAATGTGCTTCCTAGCATTTTCATGTTGATTTATTCTCCCTCACAAAGGACAACTACATAAAGAACTTGAATCAGATCCATGTTCATACTTTACATATGCAACATTTTTGTGGCTTACAAAGTTGGCTTCACATGCAAACTAACTTGGAAATAGAGTCAAACCAGAGAAGGGCATGCTGAGACCGCTATACTTCAGTATCTATTTTTTTTTCCAACTAATCATCATTATTATTATGACTAGATATTACCCTTAGGTGCATTGGGCAGATCATTCTGACTCATCTGTTTAGTGAATGTTGTCGTGCTGGGTTAATGATTATCTTTTTTGTCTGAAAGATTTGTTAATTCCTGTAATTGCATAGGATAGCTATTTTAGTACTTACCAGGTGACCTCGATGCTGACATAACCTTTCTGGTATTGTTGGATGTAGCTTGTGTCATGACGTTAATGTGAATTATGGCTGTCTTGAGGATATAAACCTTCATATAGCACAGATGGTCTCTAGGAAAAAAAAGTAATGACAGACTGCACATCACACATTCAGTCTTCCCTTGCAGACTATTTCCTTTATCATTGCCTCATTCTCTTAGGCACCTTTTAACCAAGCATCTACGGCATCATTTATTGTACAGACTGTGCTCTATAATGAAGATTTTAACATGGGATTCTGGAAAATATCTGCTACCAGCATTATCACAGTGTCTTGTTGGCTTCCTCCAAACTTGCTTAGCATTTGCCATTGCTTCCAGAGAGCTCATTTTTTTACTGCTTCTTTGAAAGAATGATGAAAGCTGTGTAAGCTCATTAGCAGAGCATGTGTGTAGGCTTAAAATTACAGATAATAGACAAATGGCTGGAAAGTCAGTAATTCCTTTACATATATGCCAAGACTTAGGTCAAGGTTCAGGGTTTCCTTTGTTCAAACTGGTGAAATCAGAAATACTTCCAGGTGTGCTGGGGAGTGCTGGCAGTGCACATGTAACACAGGTGATAAGGCACAGTTGATGTCAGTTGTTTTCCTCAAGACAAAAGCATGTTTAGTCTAAATTGCACTTAGTTGTGATGTGCTTTTCTTTTTGCATTAGTATTTTTTATAAATTAATACTTTTGTTTAATAGCTCTTGGTGTTTTTCTATGCACTCTCATTATATATTATTTCTAACATTATATTAAATTAATTGTAGTAAACTTTGATATCATAATCCTGGCTTCTCATATTAATGAAATAAATAGTTAATATATAGGAAAAGTTTTTGCGTGCTTAAGAGTCATCATCACACAAAAAAATTACTCGGCAGCCCGGTACTTATATGTCACATCTGTATTTCTGCAAACATTTTATAAAAAGCACAGTGACACAAATATGTGTAAGGAGTTTGACAAACTGATATATACATAATTAACTTGGAGTGCAATCAGATATGTTACAGAAAAATTCTGCAAAAGGATAATTTTTACTTGTGTTCAGTTCTTTCTTCATGAGTGTCATTTCTTGCCCTCGCCTTTGCGTCTGCCATGTTTCTACTGTGAAAGTCAAGCACTGACCAAGAATTTGGTTGCATTGTCTTAACAAACATGTCTTTTGCTGGCTGACTGATAGTGTCAATAAGCAAGCAGTGTTATTTGAGTTGTTAAATGTATGACATAGGCATATTGCTACCACTGCCCAGAGTGAGACCACCAAATGATTGTGTGTGGACTATTCCACAGCAGTACAACAGCTGCTCCACCTGGCCACTACACCACACCTGAGCTGAGCATCCTATGCTCCTACATATATTTTTGATATATGTCTTAGAATATACTCATGTTAAGATAGTTGACAGAATATTGTTTTAAAACAAAATGAAATATATTTTCATCCTTAAATCTCTCAGCTTCATTGCAGGTAAATTTATTTCTTATTCCTGTACTTATTTGTTGTTACAGTTGTTCACACTGATTTTTTTTTAAGAATTATGCTCTGTGTGTATGAATGTTCATCACCCTTGATAAACCATCTTAGAAAAAGCAGCAGTAAATATTATTGCATCTAGGGGCTGCAATAATTTGACCTTTTGACATTGATGTAATTTTACACATCTTTCAGGCAGCAGAAATTCAATGGGTGGCATGTTATGTTCCAAATATCTCTTTTAGGTCACCTGACATCCCCTCAGTCAGGAACAAAGCATGTGAATATGATGTCTAACATGTAACAATTGTAGCACAGTACCTATTTAAGATTTCAAACCATAACAAGTTTATCTTAAGTCACATTTTGTAGATAAGCATTTATGCATCTGGCAGTAGAATTTTGTACTAAACAAACAATGTTAGAAATAAAGAAGTAATGGTCTTAAGAGAATCATATAAAAGAACCTGCTTATTTTTATTAGGATTTTCACTTACATACTGAAGTAATATGTATATAAACAAATTTTGAAGGCATATGAAGTCAGAGCCTGAGTAGAGATACCAAAACCACCCTATTGTCAAAGTCAGCCATTTCATATCACAGAGCAAAGTTTTTCATAGAGGCACAGTGACTGACCAGCATCTGCAGTAGTTTCAATATAATTCTTGTGGGTTTTTTTTGTTTTTTTTTTTTACTTTCTTAAACAGTTAATTCAGGCGATGGGATAGACTACAGCCAGCAGAAGCGTGAAAATATAGGAGATCTGATTCAAGAGACACTGGAAGCCTTTGAACGCTGTGGTGGAGAAACTGCTTATATAAACATCAAATACATGATCCCCACATACAAGTCATGCGAATTAAACTGAGTTGTATCAAATGAGATGATTCTATTTGTGTTCTAAAAAAACTGTATCTGTCTCTGTATGACATCTTTTTAGTCATGCTCTTTTTCTCTACAGCTGCTAAATTAGTAGTTTCTGGGGCATTAGTGTTAGCACTATTGTGAACAAGGCTTTCCAATACATAAATAGTGCCTGTTCCTTTGATTACAATGGTGTACTGTGCTTGTTTGTTCCCTGAAAGAATCACTCCTTTATAACGGAGCCGACTCGAGCAGGAATCAGAGTTAAACCTTCACTTGTATAGACAATAAAACTATAATTTTCATATGCAATTCAGCAATTGCTGTTCTGTGTCCGCTTGCCCTGAGGGTGATGTCAGAGGCTGTAACAAGAAGAGTTTATGCTGACTGCTTAATAGGTGTTTGTCATGGAAGAGAAACACTAGTTCAGCAATGCCTCTCTAGCAGCTGTGTCAAATAATGTGCATTGTCATACAATAAAACTGTTGAATGTATATACCAATTACACCCGGAAAATTTATATGGTCCATTATAAAGCACTGTCATTAAATTCACTCATGTTTCTCACACACTCCTGATCTCAGCTTCCAAGTGTTTATCTTTTCATGGAACTTGAGGTTACTCTTGGTGAACATCATCTCCATCAGGCACAACCATCGTTTTGAAGAAATGAAGCCCAGAGAAAACTTCAATAAATCAGATGAAAGATACAGCATACATAATATATCAGTCCCTAATGACACTGGTAATCTAGGTAAACACAGAATATACATCTATATTTTCAAAGGGCACTGAGTATGTTTTGTAATTTTCTGTTGTTGTTATTATGGTCTATATGTGTACAAACAATGTAACTATTGTTACAGAAATCTCTTAGTATTTCCTACTAGGTTAGATTCTCCCTGCTTAACCACAACACAGAACTGATATAATCATGGATTTAAGCAAGGCTATTGAGATTGACTTTATTGCTTTTTAAGCATTTCTATGGAATAAGCCTACAAAACCCCCACAAAGTTTTACAATTCTCAAGGACAACCATTTAAAAATACCAAGTCAGCTCAAAACAAATCAGAACATATGAACTGTATCTAAAAAGAATGAGGTTTTAGAAGTATAGACTTTGGGCTCATTTTGATTTTATACTGGTTTCTGGAAGCTCTTAAAATATACACAAGTTGCACATTCAAGTGTTTCTTCATAACTGTTAGAATTTGAAATTCAGTCTTTGGTGTTAGACACGAGACATTTTGCAAGTGCTTATCCCCATCCACATTCACACCCTGCAGGGTTTGCCTGTGTGAGACACAGCCCCTGTGCTGCCTTATTCTCTGGGATACACACTGGAAATGTGAGGAGCACCTTCCCACCCACTGACACTTTGAGCTGGATCTGTTGTTAGCCTGACGTTAGACTTGCCTTTTTCTGTTCTGTGGGATCTTCAGCCTGAGGATTTATGTGGGGTTTTTTTCCCTCTACTTTCTTCCCTTTCCTGTAATTGGAAAAAAGATAAGAGGAAGATTTTTACACTTCTAGCTTCCTTGAGAAACTGCAGCATCAAGTGGTGCCACCAGGCATGAATGCCCACCAGTCCCCAGTTTAGACATATCTGCTTCTGGTGTGCCTTTTTCCCAGGCTGCAGAGACCTTTCTTTTCTATCTGGATTTTGGTTCTTTCTGACTTTTCTTTTACCCATTGCCAGGGCTTCCTCAAGTCCCTAGAGTGTCTATCCTGTGGATAACACACTTATCTGATGGATGAACACATCGAATACCCTGCCTCACATTTAGAGTGTCTTTAAATCATTCACCTCCTGGTCAGAAAAGAAGGCAAAGCCTGGGTGTAGGTCCATGTCCTGGGAAACTCAAGATTTCATCTTCAAACCTTGCAGGACAGAGTCTAGCAGGATACCACAGGGTGGGGACCTAAGGCCACATCTCCTCTTCCAAAAATGCCTTTCTACACAGCCTCCCTGACACTATTAGGTCACCCTTCACTTACAGTTTCTCCCTCTGTTTCCCCTCAGCAGACCTCTGCCCTGCGTTGTCCCTTACACCAGTGAGCCATACTTTTTTATTTACTGGCAACTTTGAGTTTGGTTAGTGTGGCATTGCAGGTTGCCCATGAGTACAAAGTGTGCTGGAGGACTGCTGCTCAGATGGAGCTGAGTTATTCAGCTCAGAAACAAATCAAGCCTTTCATAAAAAGAATAATCCCAGGCCACTTTTCACTCCTTAGCTATTTGTATTCTGTTCTTAAGAGAAAGCCCAGTACATCTCTTTGCCGCAGATCAAAAAACTCCTCAATAGCTGGCTTCAGTTCCCCTGCTGCTGGGCTCCAGCCACAGAGTTGCTTGAAGAAGGGACAGTACAGGAAAGGGCTCTTGTCCCTGGGATTTCCCCATCCCATCACCCCTCCGCATCCTGGCAGCGCTGCTGAGGATGAGATGAAGTTACAGGCTCACCACCAGCTTTGTAATTCTATTCCCTGATTCACTTTTTTTTCATCAACTCCTTTAGCTCATCTGGGACAAGACTACTGACTGACAAAGAGACACCATGGAAAATGTGCCGCTGCAGACTTGCCCAGACCTGATCCCCTCAGCCCTGTGCTTTTGCTTGAAGATTTCATTCACAAGATGTTGCGTCAACAAGGGATGACCTTATTGCAAAGCATAAGGGCAATAAAGGCCTCTTCACCTCATGAAAAATATATTTTACAGTAAAGTGCTTTTACTTGCACTTTCAGGATGGGAACATTAGCCTCTATCACACTATTTCTGTGACTGGACCATTGCTTTAAAAGTGAACATTCTCCTGTAACCTTATTAATCCTAGGAGCCAGACTAATAAAAAGAAGCATGGTAAAAAACACAGGTTGGTAATTTAGGAATACTGAGAATAAAACTATCTTAAGATGTCATTTTACTAAATCAAACTGTAGGCTTGCCAACCTTGACAGAGTCCCTTTAAGCATGATCAGCAGCATATTTATAAGCAATTACAGCACAGCTCAGAGCACTTTATAAAGCATAAGATCAAGGACCCAGGTGCTTAAGCATATGAGCAATACTATATCATTCAATACACTGCTTAGCTATTTTACTATGCTCAAAAAATGGAATTGCGGTCAAAAAATAGTAACTGCCCCTCTTTTCACCAGTTCATCTTGTGATCACTGACACTTGGGGCAAGCCAAACAGTTTCTATTTGTAATCAACTAAAAGACATTCTGGCCCAGGTGTTTCAAGGGGTATAAATTGCACAGAGCACCCTTAAAGATAGCATGGCTTTAGACAATTTATGTAGTGTTTGCTTTTCTCTGAGGTCTGCTGCCTCTTTCTCCAGCCACTGTAAGGTAAGCAGCAACAGTAAAGAATCCCATCAATGGTTAAATAACTATAAAAAATGTTTAAATATGAAGCATTGTTTTTCTGAGACTTAATGTTTGATATGTCTCTGGTTTGTCTTGATAAACATGTTAGATAGGTTGGCTGGTGGTTGTTTAGCTTGTTGAATAAAAAGCATATGCTAATGGAGGGGAGAAGGGGGAATTATCTGTGGCCTTCTTTGTCTTGCATAATCACCAGAACAGGAATAAAATGAGATCTTTTCAATGTTTTCTCCTGAAAGCTGTATCAGAAAACTGCACCAAGTATAATGAGCGTTCGGAACTTTGGCTTTTTGTGAATTCTGGTGGTGCTATAAAGCAGTTGCAGTGCAAGCTGTTGTGTCACTGAATGGCACAACTTGTCCATGTGAAGCTAAGCAGGGGCAGAGGCGGCTGTGGTTCCTGCCCAGCTTGGGCAATGGCTGCCTGTGGGCTCTTGTGGAGGGGCAGAGCCTGGCAGAAGACCTGGCAAGCTGCTGCCAGCACTGGCAGTGGGGAGCTGGAGCCAGACTTCTTGCTGGTAGCTTTCCAGTGTTTCAAAGAGATAGAGCTGACAAAAGAGGTTTTAAAAAGGCCTCCCAGGAGTCAAATACAAGGAGGTATGGGAAGCGCTAAGTGGGAGGGAAAGACCTTGGCTGGGCAGGTTCTTGGAGAGGGGGTGGGGGAGGGGTGTTGGTGGTGCATAGATGTGTAGCCGCAGCCAAGCAGGGCAAAAATAAAAAGCTAAAGCAGACACTGCGTGCTTTCCTAATCCTGTCTGGAGACCCTCTGGCGTTGAGAAAAGCATTCTCCAGTCTGAGGGTCTCTGCAGGCAGTGGGACAGTTCACATTTTTCCACTCATCTGTAACATCCTGTGTTTGCTGCTTTAAATAAAAGTAGCAATGTTTGCAGGAGCTCTGTACAAAGTCTGTCTGCTTGCAACTGCTTGGAGCTGCTTTGTGCCTCCTGGAGACCAGGAGAGGAAGGTTCATGCCCTGGCAGGACAAGAAGTTCCCTGCACTAGCCCCGTAATTCTTCCAGGGTGTGAGGGTAG